>JAABKK020053284.1:0-11358 GCA_011634745.2 Catotricha subobsoleta
TGTAATAATAAATAATTTAAAGCTTACTACATATGTATTTTAGAACGCATAAAATTTATTTATTGATCTTTCTCAGTGGTTTACTACTCATGCTCTGGCTAATTTCTTAAGTAATAGAGAAATATAGTAGCACAGCATGCGAGCATTTAAGATTTCATTTATTATGTTGAAAAGCGCATGGTATAGAAAGATAAGGAAAATAAATAGTAATTATATACAATCTCTCTGTGTCCTCTGTGCAAAACATAACATACTATGCAGTGTGTCTCTTATACAACAACTATAGTATAAACAGTTTAAACCAAACACAAAAGACGATAAAAATGGTAACCTCTATAAATTTTTTTTTTTAAATGTTCATTGTAAATTTGTTATAAACGTCTAAAGATTACGTTAGCGACATTCAATGGTTATTCATTCAGTTAATTTAATACACACTTAACATAATTTACTATTATAGACATTTTTTAATATTTTAATATTTTAATACGCATGGAAGTTTTCATGGTTTTCATGATATTCTCGAATACTTTATCACTCGCATAACAATTAAATAACATTTACTTAATTGCCTAACATCATTTTAATTATATTTTGAAAGGGAATTTTTTAATGAACATTTTTTCTTTTTCTTTTTTTAGAATGAAAAAAATCCCAAATAAAAACAAATTATTTACACTTTCTATTCACTTGGGTGCTTGGGCATATGCAATTCATTTAAAATGATAAACTGACTCATTTAAATTAGCACTTTTCAATAAATTACAAAATTCAAAATACAACAAATGCATGTGATGATATGGAATATGAACACTTAATTTAATTTTTTTTTTTTTTATTTTTTGTTTAAATTGAATATTATTATTTTATTAAGCATTCTAACGTCTTGGAATTAACTGAACCAAGAAGATAAATGTGTGATGTCAAAGCATGGAGTGAAAGACAAAATATAATAAGAAGTATTTGTAATTGAAAATGATACAATTCAAAAATTTATTTTCATTTTTTATGTCATTTCAAATCTATCGGAACTAAAAGATAAACCAAATGAATACAGAAGCAAGCATATTTTTTTTTAACAATTCATGCAACAACATTTTTGATTGAGATTTCTTTTACTTAAGATCTTGTTAAGTTGGAGTAAGACATAATTGAAGTAGTTTCGTTGATTTTTTTTATGTTTAATTTGAATGACGTTTTTTAAATACATAAAAATAGTAGAAATATTTTATCAAAAATAATGTAATTTTACGTTGGCTGTCTTCTGCTCCACTGATTCTGGCACATTTTATTAATATGACGAAATATAGATGAAAAAAACACTATTTTTCATAAAAATATAAGAAAAAGCAGATCAAACAGTCATCATATTTCATTATTAATATATTTTGTAATAAATAATCGGCTTTAGCTATTCTATTTAAAGATTTTTGTTTTTTTTCTTCTTCTTGTAATATGTGTTTGTTTCTGTTTATGTGCGCCTATCAATTTTAATAATATATGCATATTAAGCCACACAAGAGAATTGTTAATAACTAAAGTTCCGTAATCTGTTCATACATAATAATAAAAATAACTCTATATTTTAACCAAAAATAATTTGCGGCTTTTCCAACAACATATACTGCATACAGCCAGAGGCACAACAGCATACGAGTGGTATTTATATTTTTACATGTAGAATATTTTGTTCTGATGCCAATTTTCTATCATAATATAAAGTAGAATGGCTAATGGGATAGTTATACTTAAAATAGAATGATAGAATATAGAGAACTATGTATGTGCATTGCAATTGTGCAACATTTACTATTATGTATAAAAATGTATTAACTTAACATGGAAAATGTATCAACCCAAAATTTGTTTCAGACATGGTGGCATATATATATGAGTTTTATGACACATAAATAATGTAATGTAGATTTTTTTTTTAGAATGCAATCCAACATCAAAAATTTATTAGCGTTGCACATTTATTATTTTATTCTCTATAGAAATTTGATGTCAGAAGCGGATCGACCATTATTAATCTTAGTCAAAACATCTACCTTGTGTTTTTTCTTTTTTCTTATCTTATTTGATAGTAAACATTTAGTAATTCGAATGAAAATTCAGCAAAAATATTTGATGGCTTTAATTTGGAATTCTTCAAATACCTATTTCTAAAATATTGGTTAAATACGTTTTCAGGCTTTAAATTTTTTTTTTATATTTGAAGCCTGAACTAATGTTGTAAAAATAATGTTAATTAGGCAGATAATAGATATTTGCGAATATGTCCTAGCCAAGTTTTAGAATGTGATTTAAAAAAGAGCTATAACTATTTCAGTTCAATCAAACATTTTAAGTCCTATTAATTATTAACTTTCGTAAATTTGTTAAAAATTAATTTGATTTTATAATTTTTATTGTTTTTTGTTTTTATACCAAAATTAGTTTTCAGTCAGACTGATTCTTAAATATGTAAGTATATATTATAGAATATTATCTTTTCTCTCAGATGAATGGCTTGGCTTTTATGGTTTTACATCATATCTCTTTCTGAATATTATTATTTGTTTGTTTGTTTGTTTATCATCTGTACTTATCTTATAGAGAGCATAAATGAGCGGTTTTTATATTTTTAATATTCATAAATTTATGTGGTGATGATATTTACGATACTCTGAGGATGAATCTTTCATTAAACTAAAAAGTATTGGTTTCGTAATTTTTTTTTGCCTGTACAAAAATGAAGTTTTGTACCAATCCATTGGCAGCTTGTTTCAACTAATTTTATTTACAAAATTTCATATTTGGATATTATTCTCATCAAATGTTCTCGGGAATTGATTACAATATAATATGCTATGAAAATATTTTGCCAAACCACAATTTTAATATTTTAATATAATTTTATATTATTCGATGAATCATTTATTTGCATGCAGGCAGACGTACACAAAATGTAAATATCCATATTTATTATTGTATAATTTAGTATAACATTTATTGTGTAAATTATAATATTGAAAGCATATACATTATACATAATGTACGTACATCCCATACGAACATTTTAAACACAATGTTTTAGAATTATATCGAAAAACATTTTAATGCGACCGCACACGAATTTCAATTTTACATAAATTTTAATTTATTTCAAAAAGGAAGAAATCTGCATTTAAATGAAACAAGGTTCGGTATACCAAACTATATGATAACATAATTCTTTCGTCTATACCTACTGGCTTTGTATATATTACATATTATGTGAAAAGGGTTTGACCTAGTCGAAAATTTTCTGTGTTTGGTTTTTATGTTGTATCATCAGTGTATATGTAATTTAATCTTAATACAAATGAGGTGTTGAATACTTATAACCTGTGAGTGCGAATTTTAATAGCATTCAAAGTTATTTGAATATGAAACTGCTTTTAACAACGAACAAATAATAATATGCAATATATTTGAATGACATTAATGACTCAATGTACGTATATAATATTGCTATCAAATTGTTGATATTTTGAATTCTGTGAAGAACATATTAGGTTTATCTTTATGACACATTCTTCGAAGACATAACTGTCTGTTATGGGTTTTTATTGAATCATTTACCAACCTATCATATAAATCAAATTCAACAATTATAGTCAGTGCATTGCGCAGTGTTCGATGACGAATATTGTCATAATACAAAATATACCTACTCACTGCAATAAAACTAAGCATAATATGTATGTACATATTTAATCTGATAATAAAAATTGTATTTTTATTTATATTAAATTCATTTAACTTACTTATAATTTGAATCGAAATTTTCGCTTCATATTATATAAATGTAAAAAATTTATGTTTATTTTCTTACTTACATTTTGATGCTCTCTGTTCCTTTATGAAAAGAAAGAATTTACATAAATATTTATATAAATATTCAAACATTCATGTTTTTATTTTTACATATCTTCAATAATTTAAAATTCAATTTATCTTGTGCATAATAATAAATGATATAGTCTAAGCAGTACTAAAAAAAAAGTTAAGCTATACGTAAATTTAAGTATGAAAGCAGGTGACATTTTTCTGTGACAGTTGTCAGGATGTGAAAGAGTTAGTCGTTAGTCCCCATAAAAGAAGTAATGCGTTCGAGTTAGAGCAGAGAAGAAGAACCGCAAAAGAAGTTTGTTCATTGGTATTTCGTACATCGTAAATCTCTTTCACAACTGATCGAATAACTAACTCTATTTCCATCTCTACTAACAGACGTATTTTAGAGGTATTCAAATTCATACGACAAAATTTTTGTATAAAAGTGTCATGTCATATTTTGCGCTTCTTTTAAAGTGGTTAAACTTAGCGAAAAAACTATTGACAGTTATCTTTAACGTAACAGCCCTATAATTTATTGATACTCACCATTCATATATAGCAAATCTCTGAACACAGTTAGAATGACAAGACCACATATTATTTGTTAAAAATAAGTACATTTCTTTACGGTTCACCCCTGTTTGATCGTTTTTTTTTGTAACTCCTCACTATACCATTAAAAAATAATTCAATCAAAACTTTTATGAGACACGGTCTCTGTGTAAAAAGATAAACATGAAAATTATTAAAGGCCATTTTTCTACAGTCATCTTCCTAATTCTTATCATTCTGGTTTTTGTATTTTGCAGCTTCGAATACCTAAGTAGATACCAAAAGAACCAAAATTAATAATAAAACAATTTATTTTTCCATTGCTCTATTTTAATAATAATAATACTACATAATATTGCATTTATTTTCCATTTTATTTTAATTTAATTTAGATAATATTTTAGTAAATTGTAGATGTATTGTATATATAATTATTATTGATATGATACAGTTTTATAAATTATTTTGGTAATAGATACTTTATTTATAAAGTTGAATTATTAATTAACAAATTTCATATCATTTTACGTTTTACAAATAAAAATTCTTAAATTGAAAATATCTATTTTCAAACTAAATATGATTTATTTATTTTTTATTATTATTATTTATTAAACCCAATCAAACAGAGGTTGCAATAAACAAAAAAACGAAAAAAAAAAAATAGAAAATAGAAAATAATTAAAAATGGCAGCTGCAAAATATCTTAAAATTAAAAGTAACTGTACTTACCTCATCATGGCTAAACATTTTTTTTTCTATTTTTTTTTTTTACATATAAATATTTGGTATATTTTATGCTAAACATTTTTTTTTTAATTTTATTTTTAAATCTTATGTCATATTTAACATATATACTTAATTAATATATAAATTTTTTAACTAAAAAAATCTTTTTTAAAAAAATATGTAAAAAAAATTACTAAATATGTTTCTTAATTAATGAATTAACATTTAAGGTAATTATAATTAATTTAATTATAACCGATTTAAGATTCTTAAAATGAATAGCATGAATAAAAAATATATGTACTTATAAGTGAAAAATATTCGATGTAAGACCAGTCCACAAAATTTATGAATTAAATTTGTTTATTTTTCTTCTTTTTTTTTCTTTAAATCAAATTCATTTTTAATTTTGTTAATAAATAATTTGAAAACAAACAAAATTCAAATTAATATCCTAAGCATTAACAAAATTTTTAAAATCTTATTTGCTTTTTCTTAGAGTAAAGAATCGCCCATAAATGATTTGTAATGTATATCATTTAATTTATTTATCTTAAAAATTATTTAACTACACCTACTTTTTTTTCATTTTTTTTTTTTAGCAATATATTATTAGATGTGGAATTGATCAAGCGCACTCTTATCTTCAGAATTGACATACAATTTATTATTATTATTATTTTTGTTTTTTTTTTTTAATTAAATATAATTAATTTTGACAATCATCATGCAATATTTTTTTTGTTTTTATATTTAAATTTTAATAATAAAAAAAAAAATGAAAATTTTAACCTCGTCTGTCATTTCGTTGTTTTTCTGCTAAATGAAATTGTGTGCATTATTATTATTAATAATTTCTACATTACAACAAATTGATTATTACTTGAATAATCTCTAATAAATGTTTATGATTTCAAAACAATATAAAATTCTAAAATTCGCATTAATTAAATGTAATACATAATAATTATTATTAAAATTTGTTTTAAATTTTTTATAACTATTAAATTAGGTATATATAATTTCTATTTAAATAATTTAAAATTGTGTAACAATTAATATTAAATGCTATTATGATAATTATATAAAAAAAATTATGTGTACGTAATATTCACAAAAAAATAAAAATAAAAATTGACTAGGCTTTCAGGAGTAAATCATATTATAATTAAAACTTATATGACATCCCAATAGTTTTTTTTTTTTTTTTTATAAAATTAACACGAAATATTCTTTCTCTAATAAAATTTAATTCAAATGTAAAAACATTTATTTTAAATTAAATGTTCAAAGTCTTTTGAACCATAAGTCATCGCAGATGTTTGCAATGCTTAATGAATTCAATTTGCTTATTACTCATTTGTATATGAAAAACCTACGGCTAATTTGTCTTCTTTTCTTGGACATCGGCCATACCGGCGATTATAAACGCCATACTCACATGTTGGTAATTTACAGCGTCCTTCAATAATGCATCTAAATAATAAATTGTTATTGCAATAATTAGTAAATCAATATAAGTTTTTCTTTATATTTCTCTTCTGCATTTAGAAAAGAATCGGTACTTACTTTCTGTCTTCCATAGAAAAATGTTCCTTTCCTTTTTTCATCCAATCACATCCATAGTTTCCTGATGAACAATCACATCGACAATCGCCAGTATCTTGTAGAACTTTTTCGAAAAGTTTTGGGCATGTACACGATATGACGGTTGCCTGTCGCATTGATTCTGGTTCATATGATTTTGAATGGGACACTTTGTCCACACAATGACAATCGGTATGATTAATAAATGTTTGTTTTTCGATAACACCTTGTTTGTTGCCTAATGTTGATACCTGATTGAAAACATTAAATATTTTACAATTTTTTTTATTAATTAACATTAACGATATCATTTGGCGTGCATATTTTAAATTTGATGTGCACGTTTAGCTATTTTATATATATTTTTTTTCTAAATACATTTTCATAATTTCTACCCTGATCCATGGCTTATTGCATTTATACATAAAATTATATTTCCTTTTACTCAAACATAATGAAAAAAAAAATCGTTTATTTCAACTCCCTAGAAAACTCGTAATGTTTATAATCATTTCACATGATTATTCTCTTTTTCTTTACATTATTAATTTGAATCATCAATAATGTCTTCAATTTAAAGTATTTAAATAATTCTATATCAAAACACATATAATAAATTTCATCAAATCCTTTCAAAATCAAATTTTAATAAAAAGAAAAAAGAAAAAATTGCATAAATAAAAAAAATAAAAAAAACTTTGAATTGACTTATCATCATCTTCAAATACGACTAACTCAACCGATAAATTCTTATCTCTAGTATTTCTTCAACGAATATTATAATTTTATGAATATATTTTCGCATCGTTCAAAATATAAAAAAAAAAGTTTTGTTTTAAAATTGAATTTTAAAAATTCAAAACATTTTTGAGATATTTGGTAAAATATAAATCTCTTCGTTTATATAATATTTACCTTATGATATGATATGATCGATATAAGCCGTATATTTTCTCTTTCTATTTTGCATATACACAATAAAATTGTGAGAATATAAAAAAAAAAATAATAATAATAATATTAATATGTATATATTATATCTTTTCTTTTACTTTTAAGGTACTTCTTTATTTTATTACGTTTATATTGTTTTCTTTTCTTTTTCTTATTTTTTTTGTTTTTGTATTTGGATATATTACAATATGTTAAACAAATTTGAGAACTTAAACATGTATACTCTATATCCAATATGCTGTATTTGGTACACATAGAGTGCACTCTGTAAGTGGGTACGTAAAAATAGTTGTAGGAACACAAAAATATTATTGAAACTCTTTCGTTGTGTTTGTGTTATTTTGCTTTTTTTTTTCTCTTTTCGTTTAAAATATTCTCTACCATAGAAATACTTAAATTGCATTTTGTACAACGTATTCGTAATGTATACAAAAAGCACTATGTTCTATACACATATTTATGCATTTGTTGTATCAAGAAAATAATACATTAGAGAATAAACTTATATCTTGCTGTTATATTCACTGAAAAAAAAAAACCAAAAACAAAAAATGAAGAAAAAATGCAACATTCAAAAAAGTATTTTTAAAATTCTATAGCTAGTTGGAATTTCTCTATTATTCTCTTTTCACGAAAATAAATTATTATAATAATATATTTTGAAGTTGTATAAAAGTCTATTTCTTTTGTATCATCATTGTATTATTTTCCATTCGCTATATATAAGTATATGCTGTCAAGCCATGAAGATTTTATGGAATATTTTAGCCTGCAAAGTGTTTTCTGTAGGTGAGTTAGTGCTTAAATAGAAATGATATAGAAAAACAAAAAAAAACAAAAAAAAATATATAGAAAAAGCTCGTTTAGAAATGAGTTATTCTCTTATTCTAAAATGTTTTTTTCCTTTTTTTTTTCATTAAAACAACAGAAAAATTTGAAAAATGAAAAATTTAAAAGTACAACATTAGGTTAATCTGTCAAGCGAATTTGTTCTCATTGAAGAATCTGCTGTCATTGTTATTATAATATTTAATTGTTGTGCTGTACAGTGTACACTGTACACTATTTTGATTATTATTTATGTTTATTGCTTATGCTTGGTTATTTCTATATATCTACTGACTAACAAAGCTTATATTTCACAACATAATATTTTATTTTAACTCAGAGCTACAGCTTACCGAGGATGAGAGTAATTAAAATACATTCTACATATACCTATTTGAAATTAATATCTTTAATGTATTTATAATACAGGTTTTTTCAGAACGTTTCCAAAACCATTTCCATAAATTTTCGAAATGTGTTCTAAACGTCACCCTTTTCATATCACACTTTACACTTAAACAGCAGTAAAATGTAGTGCGAAACGAAATGTGTATTCATGACCACACTTCCGATCGAACTTCACAAATGAATAAGAAGTGGGAGTGTGTTAGAGGTTTCGGAAACTTCCTCAGTATTTTGTATTTAAATTTTTATTTTTCTATTACAATTTGTATTTCAAGTAATTTTTTTTTAAAAAATAAAGAAATAATTAATTCTTTTTAAAATAACTGCTTTTATAAAAGTTATTTGTATTTTTTTTTTTCTAAACTATTTTACAGGCAAATTTCTAAAGAATTTTACGTACAAAAAAGTATGTATGTTGTCAATCCCTCTGCAGACATTAAATTTATTTAAATGGGAATTGAAGGAAAATGCGCTCTTTTCGTAATCTTTATAATGATGATGGAAATTATAAAGCCACAAGGAAATAGTAGAGTAAGATCAAAACAAAAAAGAAACTATTACCCTAATGGAAAATAAGCATTTGGGATTCATTGAAAATTCTTTAGAAAATCGGAGAAATTTTAAAAGAATTTTAATGAATTAATTCTTTGAAAATGCATCGCCTAAGAGGCTAATCAATCTATATTTTAATTTGAAAATTCTTTGAATTTTTAATTTCTTCACAATGATTTCTCATAGATTTTTCAAAGAATTTTGAAGATTATTTCTAATGAATCTGTGAAAAATCGTTGGGAAGAAATTAAAAATTCAATACATTTTTTTATTTTCATTATGAAATCTAGATTTTTTATTTCCAGAGCAAAGAATTTCCACAGTATTTTTAAAGAATTAAATTATTAATATTCATTGACTCTTTGAGAATGAATTCATTAAAATGATTTGTAAATTCTTTGAAGCGCACCGAAATAATTTTAATGAGTCAATTCTTTCTCACAAAAACATTTCCAAAGAATTAAAGATTTCTAAAGAATGTGTAGATTCTTTTCCATCTGGGTTAAACATAAATGAGTAGCACTTGTTTTTGATAATATAGAAACTACCCACTAGTACGATTACCCGACACTAAGTTCCACTTTATCTTTTGTCGTAAACAAAAACAAAAATTATGATGAAATTTTCGGTGTGATAATATATATATATAATGTGGAATGTGGATATATTATACTGTATTTATTATTCGACAAAATTATGTGTCCCAAGAGTCAACAAAAGCCAAACAATATAACAATGAATAAATAATACATGTAATACTTTCCCATTCCCATAGTCTCTGGTAAATATTGGACGTTCTGTCTGTGATCTAAATTGTTAAAGGATAGAAATGCATACCAAACAGGTTTTGAAAATGATACAGTTAATATTTTTTTCACGTTTCAATCTAACTTTGGAATAATATAAGTTTAATATTTATAATTTATTTGGTTTTATCATAAGCATGAGTGCTTATAGAAAATAGGTAATTTATTTCTTATAAATGTCTGCTGCTATAAATAAATTCTATGTTAAGATATAATAATGATAATAATTAATAATAATCAGAGAGTACTAATCAATATGCACACACACAGTGCACACAGAAACAATTATTAGAAAATAACAACATAATCAGGTCGCAATGAACTGGTAAAATCAACAGAATTTTCTGTTTTAAATTTGCTTTCTGATATACAGAGCATCATAAATATATGATATTTTTAATTTTAAAACAAAAATAAAACAGAAAATAATCGTATCGCATTTCACGGTAACCATTAGTTTTCATTTAGACAGAAACAAATTTTAACTTTTTGATAAATCTCATTCTTTATTCATAAACTTCCTTTATTATAAAGAGTAGCTTTCTCTCTCTCTCCCTTACTCTATATAAATTGGAAAACCAGACCTTATTGAAATTTAATGGAATTACGTATAACTTGGTGAACTTATTAAGAAAAAAAACAAGTGGTTTGCAAAGTAAGTACATATAATTTAACCAATTTTCAAATTAATTTTGAAGAATATATATAAAAAAAAAAAAAAACAGCAACTTTATGTGGCTTGGAATTGGAATAATGAAATTGAAGTTATAAAAACCAGTAATACAGAATTTGAAGTAAAAATGAGAAAATAAAATTATTTTAATTTGTTATGCAATTTGCAGAATTCAGCAAAACAGCCTATCTTTTTTTTTTTACAAAACAACTGTCCGCTTATCACAAACCTCACACACTGAATTAGCAAAAAAAAAAAATAGGGACAAGATATTTGAAAACTGAGAACAAATATAAGACGAGTTCCATATCAAAACGATCAAAAATTTGCAAATTTTAACCCGATCTTCTCCGATTTTGATGAAAATTTGCAAATTTGTTTAGTTTTAAAAGATAAAGTTTTCTGCATATT
>JAABKK020053295.1:0-11354 GCA_011634745.2 Catotricha subobsoleta
GCATAATACAATAAGGCATATAATTGCTTGAAAAAAATGATGGAGATTGCCGCTTTTGGAAATAGACCCCTCATATGGAGTATTCTATAAATAATATTACGTAATATTTAAAAAAATAAAAAAATAAAAAAAAAAAAAATTACCGGTAGTATTACCAATAAATAAATTATCGGTAATTTTCCAACACCTGGTCACAGCTACGATTTTTTTTTGTATAGTAGCGACTAAATAATTTTGGTGGGGAGCGACTGCAAAGTGCAAATGTTACTATCGGAAACTGAGGTGGTATATGGAATGGGACCATTTTAGTTACAACCTCAAAGTAACTCTGTTTACAGTTAGTTACAAATGCAGCATTCTTCCACGTAAAAATACCAACACACAAAAATGGATAATGTATCGCATGCTATGAGAAATTATTAGCGTACTTAATTGCTATGGAATTATTATTATATTATTATTAATTTATTTGATTTCCTTATTAATAATGTGTTCAGCGCATGTCACTCCCACCTACCGAATAATGGTACGACGGGCCTATATAATAATTATTGCCTTCGTGGTAGGACTTGAACATTAATCTTTCTGGGAACCACGGGAAACCAGTCTATCTCTCGAATAAAAATATTATAAATGCCACTATTAGCTACCATACAGTTATTTATATAAACAATTAAATCTATTAATTTTATTGTAAGTATGACTATGATACCTCGAAACAAATTTATGGCTCATCATTTAATTCATTAATTAATAAAATAATTATTTTGATTGGAATATCGTAGGCAACAAAAATATTTTTAAAAACGTTAGAAATATATAATTTCTTGTATGCTTTCTGTCTTTAAGTACTTAGCTGAAAATTTTACTATCAAAATATTATTTTTATATTATGTTTTATTTGTTATAATAATTGACGCATTTTTCATTAAAAAAGAAGTTTTACGTTTTGGTAACATTTACCAAATGTTCATAATATTTGAAAACAATACCACACAAAGGGAAAGAACAACTAAAGAAAATACGTAACAAGGGAACACTACGACTATGACTACACTGTTACTAAATATAGTGGCATCCTAAAAGATCATAACATTTTCCACGCCGCAATAAGTGATGTTCTTTTGGTACTGAGCCAATATAGATCATTATGAAACAAACTTTTTTAGGTAGCAGCACAAAAAGTTGTAGGTTTTACTGTCAAAAATACCTAAAAGAAATGGCAGCCTCACATTGAGAATTAAAGGCTCATTAAAGGCTATTTAAGTGCCCTAGTGTGAATTTAAATGCTCCCGTTATTTTCGAGAAAAAGGATGTTCTGCTAACTAACAAAAAAGTTAGCAGATTCATAACGTAAAAACTATGTAAATAAATAATTTTATTGATTGAAAATTAAAGTGCCCTAGATAGTTTTTACGTTATGAATCTGCTAACTTTTTTGTTAGTTAGCAGAAAATCCTTTATCTCGAAAATAAAGGGAGCATTTAAATTCACACTAGGGCACTTAAATAGCCTTTAATTCTCAATCAATAAAATTATTGATCTGCCGAACTTGCTCTGCTAACTTAAGACATCTTTCTATGCGCTAAACGGGGGAGTTAAATGTCATGACACTTTTAATCTATTCCGCAAGCGCTAGTTTCTATGTGCTAAACGGGGGAATTGAAAGTTTACAAGTCAGCCGCCAGGTGTCAGCTACTTTGTTGTCAAGTCCCAATATAAAATTGTATACTTGGCTGAGAATTGCGCTGAAATTTAAACTGATAAACGAGTAGTGCGCTGATAAATTTGAGACTAGTGCCTAGCTTCAAAAAAATCGTGACCGCTTCAATTCCAGGTTGAAACCTTTTTAATACGTAAAACCATGAGACCCTCGTGCAACGAATCCGGCACTGCATATGCACTTGATAATAGGGATTATAATTATTTACCAAGCGCATGTGGCTTAGATTATGTGTTTTTAAATAAATAAGTGAAAAGTGAATCATTTTTATTCATGAAAATCATTCAATATTTATTATGTATTTTAAATAATTACTCATCAGCCGCGTAGCGAAAACTTTCTTTCTATATGAAAAAGTTAGTAAAGTTTTTTATTTTAGAATAGTAATTTATTTTATTTCTTTTTAACAACAATTTAATTCTTTTTTTTTATCAATTTGCATTTTAAAAGAACAAATTTATAAGAAATTATGTGGGTTAATAGAATTTAGAATAACACATTTCCATTTGAGAATATCTTAAATCAGACAGAAGAACGCTTTAAAGTATGCCCTGAACAAAATAAAATGAAAGATAAATAAATAAAATCAAATTTTATTCAAAATGTACAGTGTACTGTACACATTTATAATCAATATTAAAAGTAAATACAATTGACAATTTATCATACAATTAAATTGCCAATGTTGTTTCTAATTTTAAGTAGGATATTATGAATTGAATCAAATCACTGATGAGTGTAACCACAAATGGTAAAACCTATACAATATAATTACTTTCATAAATTGAATTTAATTTTGATTACAATTTTATCCAAAAAGATATTCCATTATCGTAAATTGTGAATCGTATATTGGACAACAAACAATATGTAATTGGTAAGAAAGATTTTTAAAAAATTATTAATATGTGGTTTATTTACTATTTCTATTTTTGGTAATTACATTTGGATCTTGTATGCCGGTAGTAAAGCTTTTATATTACATTTTGAGACTTAAATTATCCAAAAGGAAATGAAACGTAAAACTCGATAAGACAATGAATACAGAAACTATAACAACATATAATAAATGTAATGTATTTCTTATCGATGAATGAAAATGTTATATTCAAAATTTCCTTTTATAGAACCAATTTACTGTAAATGTAGATGAGTGGTTAGAGATTCAAATGCGAAATAAGGATCGGTTTCATGGAATATATATTAAAATATTATAATATTTGGACACGTTATCGAGTTTTGCTTTTGATAGAATAGAAAGATTATCATTAGCCACCTTTGTCTGGTTGCCTTTGGTTTTTGTACACGAGAAAATAAACATAAACCGAACTTTCGTAATATTAACTTTGTCGTAACTTTCATTCCATCTATTTTATTAATTCACAGATATATGTATATATATACAGAAATACTATTGAAAGTTTTCCGAATTGATTAAAAATTTTAAAAGCCTTTTTAAAGTTATTTATTTTATTTATACAATCTTAAATTAAATTTAATATATAAGAACGTCTTGAGAAAATTTTACACGATATATAATCATTTTCATACTTTTATATTACATGATTCAAAATGATATATTTTGTTAAAATAGTCTCTTTCATATATATTTCTCTTCTTCTATATTAATTTATTTTCACTAAATATTTTTCTGTACAATGAGCTAATCTGTCTACCCGCATTTCTATTAAATGCTTACAGATCATAACCTTTCACTCCCACAGCAGAAACCAAATTAAAAAAAATAGAAGAAGTAAGTTTAATGTAAATTTTGCCATCTTTCTTCATATCATTGTGGTTCTTATTCATAATTTAATTAAATTTAATATCGTCATCTTAAATATCTTAATATAAAAAATTCCAAAAAAAAGAGAAAAAAAAAGATACAAGGTATATGGTATAGTACATAAATATAAAACACTGAGAGCCAACCAACACATAAATTATATTTATTATATGACCTGCTGATCTACCACTGTCATTCTGTTACTTATTATTATTTTGTCTTAAGGCAGAGGAGACGAAACAGATATTATTTTCAATTTGAAAAACCAAATAGTAGAAGTATTTGATATCAACATCGATACCAAATGAATGAAACAAAATTGGTTTCTAGAATGAAATTAAATTCTAAAGATTTTATTTAAAAGAAAATATTTTATAAGTACATATATATTATCAATTATTCTTAGAATTCAGTTCAAAATGTTACGCTCTAGTTGAAAGAAGATATAATTTCATATTGATTCAAAAACTTCATACCGTTTTCATTTTTTTAATTTTTTAATACAGTAATCAGTTAATGAACGAAATAAAATGATTTTGCGTTGTATGATTTTGCGAGTATAAAAGATAAAATTTATTTATTTCGAAATGTGAATTAGCTTACTAATAGGTCAGAAATGGCTTTGCCACTGTCCACTGAGGAGACATTCTGCGAGAAGTCTTACATGAATAAAAGAAGTGACGGCAATACAATTAATCATTTCAATTCATGATTCTCTGCATTTTGTTAATTGAAAATTGTTGTATTAAATATTGACTGTACTTACCTACCTTATATATGTGTATAATCATCAATTTTAATTTACTGTTATTTTTTCATATTTATAAAAATATATATATATATATAATTATTATAAAACTTGGATTAAAAAAGAACCGATTTTGCGTATATATATTATCCATCTATTCCTTGACATTAAATCAGCTCTAGCAGCTAATTTGAAAAGAATAAAATTTTAAAATTTGCAAATGAATGACATAACGAATACCCTAAGGTACTACGGCTACAATAGTTTTGTATATATTCTCTAAAGAAAATCAAAGGAACAACAAAAGAACATAAAAAAAAAATCGATTTTTCCTCTTTTCAAGGATCGAACTGTTTAGCAGTGAACAAAAAAAGTAAAATAAGAATAAGTTGAATATCTGCACTTCAGCAATTTTGCTTCATTTTACTTTGCTTTCTTTGCTTATTTTTTTTTTTTCTAAATCCACTTACAGCAAATGTACCACGACGTAATGACAAGTTTTGAGTAATTTGTAATCCCAGTTTCACATAGGAGTTTTAAACAAAAATATCATGTTTATATCCTCATTAAATTTAATTAAAAAGTTATAGCTATTTTCTAGAGGTACTGAGTACATAATATGCAATGTCCTTTCATATAAAACGAAGTAATGCCTAAGGTGCTTTGTATGGTACAAATATTATGCAAAAGTGGCTATAATATAGGCAGATGGTGGAGGTGTATAAAGTATAAGATCGGTTGGTAATGATAATGACAATGAATAGAAATATGTTGTTGTGCATATAAAGGTATGGCTTAGTAAAGCAATGAAAATCATTGTTATATTCCATACTTACAAACGCACACATACAGATATCTCGTTCAGGTTTTGTATTTATTTACAAACACCGAACATCTCAATTTACCTTTATCGTTGCTTTACAATGGTTTAGGTACTTTACTTAATCCAGATTATAAAAACCGTTATTAATTAATATGGTTAGTAATGTAGAAAAACAATTCCAAAATAAATTTTAATTGTTAAATAAATATATCAATATAGATGCAATTATGAAGAAAATTTATGAAACTGAATAACCAATGATAATGATAGTAGCACGCAGGAGGTAGTAAATGTCTGAAAGAAACTATTTTTATAAGAATTTACTAAACATTTGAAATAATTTATAGTGGTTTTGATTTAAATTACTTATTACCGAACACTAAATTGTATAATCGTCTAAGAAATAATAATAACGATAATAATTTGTCTTCTTTTGCATTCGTTATCGTCAATTTAGCATATATCTCAACTCTCTCTAATTATGTCATTATACATTCATTATTATGTATAGCTAATAGGTATATAATAATTATTCAGATATACATAATTTTGGCAAAAGGTAGAGCGGAAAAAAGACATTATATTCAACATTATTATATTTTACGTTAGACTACTCTTTAGAACAAAAAGCCAAAAACAATACCATGTATAATAAGAGATCACTCCACTGCTTTTATTATCCATGTTTATGACTTACCGACATGTAAACATAGAATAGAGAAAAAAACAATATAAATACATGAATATAATATGTACCATACAAGTATAAGAAAAGAAGATATGTTTCCCATCTACTTAGGATAATAGAAAATGTCCAAAAAACATTTTGTTAAAAAGCTTAACGTTAGCGCTAGTGTTTCTTTTGTGACTTTATTTTTATAATAATAACCGAAATATAAAGGCAGCGGTATAGAATCATGTCTATGTCTGACTATATGCCTACTGATGGCAGTGTTAATGCACAATTATTTTTCTTCTTTTTTTTTTAATTATCAAAATACATTAACAGGTTTCTTATTTTTTTCTTACATTTTCTTTTAGAATGGTATATATTATTATGAGTTTCCGCTTATTTTTAGCATATTGTATGTTCAAAAAGGAACATAATGCTATTAATTAAGAGCTTTTGTTTCTGGTATGTAGCTGTAGAGAGCAACAAAAAATTCGCAAATAATTCCATAGTTCATTAAATGTGTTAATTCTATTTTTACTTCTATGGCTTAAAGGTATCTTATTAAACATTCAGTAGATTTCTAGTGCGCCCCTTTCTTTCTATTCAATGCATTATTAATTTCAGGAATATTGGGAGCCACTCAATTCAAATAATGACAATTATTTTCTTCCTCCGAAATGACAACCGAGATAAGCGTTTCTAGAATTTAGTACCTAAATCCATAGAATTATCTGAAAAAATAATTGCGTCAACTACTTTCAAATGCATTTTCATATAAATGAAAGATTGAATCACATTTTTCAAAAAAAAAAACAGTTTTGGTCAATATCAGTATCAGTACTACAAAATGAGGAACGGAGGGGGCATCATCTGAACGAACAACATCCTTTGAAAAACAAAATATATTCGAATATTAATAAATGACTTATAAATATTGAAGCAATATTTATTTCCTTTCTTCTTTTCTTTTGGTAATCACCCTGCATAAGTTGAAGAGTATACCTATATAAAATATCTGTAATATTACTAACCAAAGAAAGGTTCGGTTAAGATTTACGTAATTTTCACATATATATGTGTCATGATGATACTTGGTACCTACGCTTTAACACATTGCGGTGCTTTCCATTATCTAAGTATTCTTAAGTTTCTCGACGAAAATGTTATAAATTTAATATAGAAAAATATAAAAAGTATTACGTAGAAAGCATACGGTGTGGTAGAGTACTGCTATCATTAAGGCTAAGATTTGTTATATGACGTTAAAAGCATTAGCAAAGTGGTTTCGATGTAAAAATAATTTTCTCAAAATTACCTCTGGTTGTGGACTTCCATGCCCTGAACATTCTATATGACCACCTGTACTATTTGAAAATTCTACTTTGTGAGCTGGTTCGTGAGAGAATATGGGTCCTTGAAGGTCTAGCTGTAATGTACCTGAAATAATTATTAAAATAATTTATTATTCAAAAACTAATTATTTATTCATGAAATTGTTTATGTCATTGAATAAATTATAGTTGAAAATAATATATGTATTTGTATATATAAAAATATATATATGATTTCTTGCAATATTATATGTATTATTCTTATTATTGTAAAATTGCTTGAATCGAAATAAACTAGTAGAAAATTGATTTACAAATAATGCATCGGTAATGCTTTCACGAAATTTTTCTTATAATACACATTTAGCTTTGTAATAATATTTCCATAGTTACTTTTGCTTTTAATTATTTCAATTCTTATGTACATTTTCTACTAAATTCAAATTTGTAAAATGTAATGAATATCATTTAATGTAGGTACGTTTCAGTAATTATTTTTCCAAAATTAATTCTAAAAATTATTTGCGCATGTTATTACAATTTGTGTATGTATTATTTGAACGAAAGAAGGCTGCTTTAAAATACAACTGTTTCAATTGCTAAAAGCAATTATGAATAATGGATAGAAGATAGGTTAGATAACGTTTGCTTTTTATTAATTATATTAAATACCTACATCTAGTGGCGTATACAAGAATTTTAGATAAGTTAAAGTAATGATTTGTATTTTTTTGTGTGTGCTTATTTTGTGCTGAATGTGGTTATATCTTAATGAATCAGTAAATGTGTCTACGTGTGCAAGATTACATAGATGATGTTATATTTTTTGTGGCGTTCAAAATACCTCAGTCACTATTATTTTGGGTGCTTTTAATTGTCCTCTATAATTTTTTTTTTGCCAGCTTCGATAGATTCGGAATGAAATTCTAGAACAAATACTTATTTTCTTATATAATATACGAAGTAATGATTTTTTTTATTATGTTTTATACATAATTAATGTATCTGAGATGAGGAATTTCAAAAACCAAAATGAGTACGAGTACGAATAAAATATATTATTTGCCTTAATTATACCTTTTTCAATCCACTTTATTTTGTACTTCACACGCGTTATTATTTTAATTTTAAATATAATATAATTTCATTATAAGTGTAATGTTTTTTAAAAAAAAGAAGAAAAATATTAGTAATTAGTGCTAGGATATTGGTCTTTTATCATTCGTTAGGCACAGCATCCACATCATTTGAGATTTTGCGGCTAACAGTGGGTAGAATTAGAAAATGAAAAAAGCATAGTTTGTTTGATTTTATTTTTAAATAAAAATGAAACTGTATTAACTCATTGGTAGCTTCTTTTTTATTTGTCGTTGTGCTTTTCATATAAACCAATTTTTCCGTTTCAATATTCGCGAATGTTTGTATCCTTGTTCAAATATTATAACCTCGGGCAATGTTACAATTGAATATGACAATGAAGCTGAAAACATGACGGAATATTATCAATGATAAAATTACGAATGATAAATTGACTTCAAAAAAAGAATTACTATGTTGGCAAAATTAAAAAAAATAAATTAATTGAATGCTATTTTAACATAATTTTGAAGCACTTAATCAACAAAACAGAACTTTTATAAAAGTTATGTTCGTATAAAAACTTAAAATGAACAAATAATTAGTTTAAATATAAACTTTAAAAAAGTTTCAGCATTTTATTTGTAACCACTAATCTTAAAATTAAAATATTGTTGGATGAAAAACTTTATTCTTTTTTATTTTTGCTCCCTCTTTACTTTCATTCATATTTCAAAGAAAATATAAAGTACCTTTGCGATACCATATAGTTTTGACTTTATACAAAATATAGTAAAAATAAAATATTTTAAAGTGTAAGTAATGCTTGTGAAAAAAAAAAAAAACTTTTCATTCCAGATATATTACGCCTATCACACTGAACATGGTAAATAATTACCAAGAATTTTTTACTTGCAATTAAAAAAAGATGACTATATATTTTAATAACAAATATGAAATGTGAAACCATCAAATGTGCTGTAATAAAAAATTGTAAACACACGTTTGATTGGTTTATCAAGTTATTATTTAAAAATAAATTAAAATTATTGCACTGTCAAAATATTTACCCTACAATAGTTCTGCAAAATACTCCAGAATTATTGAAGTAGTAGAAAAAATACCAGTTACCTATTACAGAAAGTATAGAGCGGTTATCTTTTTAGTTTTTACTTTTCAATTTACCTGGTAAATTTATATAGGGCGCTCGCGCTCTTTTTTGTCAGTTTCTTACATTTACCACTATGGAGATAACGTATAGAGAATTACATTTTACCACGGTAAAATTCTTGGTAAATATATACCATGTTCAGTGTGATAGGCGTAATAGACGTTGGCCAAACTACTTATACGAAGTAACCAAACTGCCTTAGAAACACAGAAGGTTTTTGGAACAAAAAACGAATCGTAGCCAAATACACGACTGCAAAAAATAAAAAGAAAAAAAAAGAAAAATGCGAAGGTAAGTACACTGTACGGTGCTATTATACAAAAGCAGTGCTGCTACTTTTATTCTAAATAGTAAACATCGCATCCCCTCTCGTAATATAAATACATATAAGATATCGTATTATGATCTATTGTGCTTGCGTACACTGATATTATACCTCACAACTTTACACTAAAAGACTGATTATATACCTATGCATTTTCCATAGTGAATATTTTGCTAATTGGAGAATTTTAAGTTTTTATTCATTAAAAAAAACAGCTATCAATAGAGTACGGGGCTTTATTTTTGTTAAAAATGTTACCAATTGACAAAATATATACGTATGTATAAGTATTATATTATATATAATCAGGGGTTATTTTGAGTGGTATTTCTAAAAAAAAATGGTAGTATTAATTCGAAAAATGGTAGGTCTATTTCGAAAAAACCCGTGTTATTTCAAAGTATAAGAGAAAAAGAAATGCAAGAGAACGAAGACATTTTTCGTTAGGGTCCCCCCTTATGACATCAAATTTTACTAATTTAAACTGTTCTGCGGGTTGGTCAAAAGTCATTCAAATTCAAAAATATTTTGAAAAGTTTCTTTTTTTGCGAAATGCAGCATTTTGAGTACTCAGGCTCTTGAAAATTATAATGTCGGATTTTTCTGGTCACCGTAATATATATTATATATTTATATTTATGTTGAAGGGGAAAATATTCAGCGAGCTTTTAGTAGATTAATCAACATGAGTCAAAAAAAATATGTATTAGAAAATCACGATTCGTGAACAAGAAATCAACACTTTTCTTTTTTCATCCAAGGGTTTTTGTCGATGAGTCAAAAATGGAAAACTTTGGACCCAAACTGACAGTTCTAAACGTTATCCAATCGGCCTAAAATTTAAACCCTATCCTGGCATTGGTCCGCTGCCAAAAACCATGCAGGGTTTAAAAAATAAAGATGTGACTAAGGTCGAATTATCGCCCTAATATGTAAATTTCTCTTTTGTTTTTATGAAATAAAACAAAATATAAAAAAATATATAGATTTTTTAATTCAATTGAAAATCAATGAAAAGGGTAGAAATGAAGTGTAGGTGGCTTTGTAGGCGATATTTCAATAAAAAAAATATTGTATGTCTTGTGTACATTATTACATTATTTACGTGGGTTAGTTGTTTTATTGGCACTTAGAAATAATTTAAATTTATTAAATTCATTTTAAAATATATACTTATATAGTCTATATTCTATATATGATATGCGACTGTATAAATAATAAATATATTAAATAAAAATGTGATTAGAAATAATTGGATAAAAATTTGCTTTTGCGCTCTTATCTCAAGTTAATGAATTTAATTTACATCAATTGCTTTATGTGTATAGAGTTTGTTTGTTTTTTTTTCTTATTTGTTAATTTATATAAATCCGAAACAAATATATAATACAATTATATCTTTGAATTCATTTTGAATATATTCAATAAAAATAAAGCTTTGGAGGACATGATTTGTTTATTTTATTTTTTTGTTTATAGTTTGTGTAAAGTCCACATCTTGAAAATGGTTTTAAGCATAAGCTATGGAGAATGGGCAGTGGCGGACTGGCTATAGAATAAAAACCTGGAATGCGAAGAAAAAGGCACAGGGATACGTTTTAAAATGCAAACAAAAAATATACTAAGGGTATTCACTTAAAAGTTTACGACCCCCCGTAAACTCGTAAACCTCGTAAACTGGTAAAGTTTACATGGGT
>JAABKK020053317.1:0-11352 GCA_011634745.2 Catotricha subobsoleta
TTTTATCTTCCAATTAATTTTCATTTTGCTCATTTTGCTCATTACTTAAGCGAATCCTGAGAAAAAAAAAATATTTTATTTCGTTTTTTCTCAGGATTGGGTGGACGGACAAAAATGATACACCCACCCACCGTTGGATGCGGAATAATCGTGCCTTGAAAATACATATGTTTTGATTTTGATCAGTTTAGTTTTTCGGTTCAAAAAATCAAGAAAACTGATTTTTTGTGATTTTTTTTTTTTACAAATTCGATCAAATATGATGAAAAATTTCACAAAATTAAAAAATCTTAAATGCGAAATATAATTGTTTTTTAATTTTGCACATTTCGCCTATATAAAGTTTTTTGATAAAATTAATTTTGTCATACAAAAAAAAAAAAATTACTTATTTTCAGGGTATACTTTTCTCAGGATTGAGTAAACGGATTTTTATGATTGAAGTACCGTTAGATGCAAAATTTATTCGACATCAAAATATATAGGTTTTGAGGTTTGGCTTTTTTAGACCGTCAGGTCGAAAAATCAAAAAAACAAATTTTTCGACCATTTTCGAAACTTGTTTTTTCGAATTTTCAAACTGAAAACCAAAACTGATCAAAACTAAAACCCATATACACAATTCCGATTCTGCGTCTAACGGTACCTCAATCATCAAAATCCGTCCAGCCAATCCTGAGAAAAAGCCAAAAGAAAGTGAACAAAAAAAAAACACTTTTTTCAAAAATGAAGTAAAAAATTAAATTAATACAATAAAAAAAATAATAAAAAATTAAATATTTATTATTCCATTTAAAGCTGAATTCAGTGTTTCAGAAATATAGTCCAAATGCAATTTTATTTGTTTCTTTTCAAATAATTTAAAAAAAAATGGTACCACACAGTCTAAACATATTATTATTATTGTATAAATATTTTAACACTGGATAAATAAATGCGAGGCAAAAAAAACTAAGTTCATTTAAGTCACGAACTAAATGTCCCAACTAAATTAAACGTCATTTATATAACACTGAACATGCAAAACACATACAATGCGGTGAACCAAAATATTATTACATATTTTTTTTCTTTTTGTAAACATTCTTGAATCATATATAGGTATTCAATATCATTTAGTACATAAATAAATGAACGAAAAAACTATAATTTGATATAAGTACATTGAGAAATTATATAAATAATAATTTTCTAACTAAACCAGTAATTTCAATTTTCAGAACTGCTTAAATGTTTTCACAACAGCCAATAACTATTTAAAAACTAAATTGGATTTAGCAGTGGCGTTGGCATATTAATTTCCATCTCAAATTTACATAAATATATAAACAAGAGGTAAATAAATTTGTGCATATGAATCGGCTAACGTTCAAATTGTAAAACAAACTAAGATTAATTGGCAGAATATGTAACAAGTTTCAAGTTTGAATCATTGCTCGATAAATCATTTCCTCTTAATTAAATTGCAAAAATAGTCTTATTTAAAATTAATTAATATTCTCACAAACTCTTATTTATTTCATCTGATATTTAATTCTTCACTTCATTTAATTATTTATCTATTTTTCCTAAAGCGACATTGGACATATAATACACATTTATTTGTAAATATCAACAATGTGCAGTGCACTAACTTAACTTTCATGCGATTGGATCCATTAATCATTCATTTAATGTTTAATGCTTACGAAAAGACAGAAAATAAATGTAATTCGCATTTTCATAAACATAGTTGCTTTTAGAGTCTCATCTCAAGTCGTTAAACTCGCCACTGGAAGAAAAAGAGAAAAAAAAACAATGCAGAAAATATTATTTGGTATTTAGTTCGTGATTGAACTTGACCTCAACAACTTTACAATAGTAAAGTAACAAGCAAAACATAATATCTCGGATAATATTGTAAATGATTATTCATAGAAAAAAAATATTCTTTTTTTTTTTGTAATGTAAAACGATTGCGGTTATTTCTTTCTTTTCATAATTTATAATGTAATTGAGATTTTGGTATTTTTGTATTTTTATTTATTATCGTTATTTATGCACTATTCAATTTATCTTGAATCGATTTAGTCTCATTAGACACATGACTCGGTGAAATGTAGGTAAGTTATTATTTATTGTACTTATACTTGAAAAGAATGAAAAATATTTAACTCTTATATTAGGTCGATCTTAACAATTTTTAGCAGTTCTATTCTATTCCTTTTTTTCTATTCTATTTTAATTATTTTTTAAAAGAAAACATATCATGGGTATTTTGCTAGATTCAATGGTAATGGATTTCAAGAAATCTATTAGAATTAATTCGATTCATATTTAAAATATCTGGGAAATATTTATTTCTAACCTGAATAAAACTACAGCAATAATAATATGAATAAAGACAAAATTGAACTATTCTAAGTAATAATTTTCCAGAAATAATAAAGAATAAGAAATAAATTTGTAATTGTGATATATAAATTAAAATGTCCATAAAATCTTTCTGAGATATTGGGGTCGTATTTTGTACATATGGAAGTAATAAATAAGAGAATGCGTACATAACGAAACATCAATTCTATATATGGTTTTATTAAAGTTGTACACTTAAAATGGGCAATGATCAAGAGAATCATAAATTTTCATAGAAATCTAAATAAATCTTTTCTTCTCACTTGGCATTAAATTTAAATATTATAAATTAATAGTAGTAAGTTAATAATACATACATGAATAAAATATATTTCCTTTTATTTTATTTCATATGTAAGTTATGTTCTTTTGGTAAGTGAGATGCTGAGCTAATTGAGATGTCTCATTTCATACCACGTAAAATCTCAGTAAATCACAGTTGGCTCAGCATCTCACTTACCAAAAGAATATCACTGGAATATAATACGTTCATATTAAATTCGCCCGTTTACATTTTCTATTTTCATTTAATAATTTGAAAATGGAGCGTCCATAAATAATTATTGTCCGTATTTTTTAGAAATGATTTTTGCTTCTCTTGTCGGGCATATCTAATTCTCAATCCACACCCATTCAAATAATAACAACAAAATAATTGAATCCATTAATCATCAAAAACAAACTTAGAAAAATCGTTTTTTTTTTCAACTTAAAATTTCATAGATTGAACATCTATAATAAATAAATTTACACACACCCTCTCCATGTCTGCTTTGTGTATTTTTTTCAGGTTTGGAATATATTTTTGAAATTTCTACAGTTTATCTTTTATCAGAAATCTTATGAAAGTTTTTTTTTTAAACACATCACACACATCATGGATAAGCATTGGTGACACATGCATATTGCACAATATCAATATAGATGATTCCACCAAGTATAGGTACGCTATTTTTAAAATTGATCCATTTGGTAATTATCGGCTGAATTGATTTTATTCAAATGTGGTTTTAACTATTTATATCGATGCATATTGGGATGTTTATGTTTACCCCATATGCAAAATACGTGTGGTTAATGTAGGTGATGTATACACAATTTACGTATGTTAAACCCTTAAACCATTCACCATGTGGTTATTTAAATCAACTAAATTAAATTGTTTTATTGAATGAACTGAATCCTGAAACTGATTCTTTTAAACTAATTGGAAATAACAGTATTGATTTCAAAGAAATCGATTTAAAAATGCAATTTATTTGATGTGGTGCTCAAAGTATTTTGGTATTGATTATAATTACATATAATTATGTTTGAATTTACGAGAATATTTGCAAAAACAAAAGTTATATTTCATGTCATGCAAAACCATCCATTTACTATAAAATTTAATGAATTATATACATTGGAAACCCACAGAGAAATAGTATTCTGTTTTATTCTAAGAACTGATAGCCTCACCTATCATTTTATGTTATATTGTTTAAAGTTAATTTATATTTCCAATAGTTACTGTTTCTCAACTGCACGCAATTTGTTAAATAATAATCAAAAGTTGGAAAAAGGGATTTACTTCACTCACTGGTGGCAGTGATAGCTATGCAGTATTATTACCATAACCCTAGCATTCAAACATTTATTTCTCTCTATTCTATAACATTGTAGACAATTTCGGATATAGTTTTTGAAACTCAATTAAATAAGATTTATCGTTTGCATGAAATTGCAATTTATTATTTCACTGAATTCTGGATTCCCCTATTTTTGAAAGCTATTTGTTAAATTAATAGTCATAGAATTACGTTTACTCAATAGATAGGAAAAACACCTTATGATTTATTTTCTTAGGTAAGAGATGTGCGTAGTAATAAACGAGGTCAGAAGTATTAAAATTATAATTAAAAACAGTTAACATACGCCTTGATTCTTAACTTATAAATCTGCATTATCAAAGTATCACTTTATTTTAAATGGTGAAAGAATTCGGCTAGAAAGTCAAGATTGAAACAATGATGCTAAATTATGGCATCAGTTCGAGCTCATTTTCATTCAATTTTTAAGTTTCCTTTTAATTATAATTCTTTAGCGCAGCGATTACCCAATTTAAAACTAAGCAAATTGTTTAACTTTTTAGCATAGGTACCAACATTTATATTATGTAATCTACGATATTCAAATACTGATTTTTTTCTATCCTCCGCTTCGTATACAACTAGAAAATATAAAAATTATACATAGAAAAGTATATTAATTACAATGTAGGCAAAAATACTTATCAAGTTGAAGATTAGACAATTATTTACACAAAGCATTTATATATCCTTCTTACTATTTTTCTTATGTTTCGATTCGTGCCATAACTTAAAGTAGCATTTTATGTAAATGGCTGCAACCTAGCAACAAAATTATAATATTATGCGGTCGTCAACGAAAATTGGGAAACAAAGGCATATTGGATACAATAAAGGACAGATTATACTAGAGACTGGCAATATCATACAAAAGTGCACTTATACCCGAATGAAAATGAAGCTATAGAAAAGTATAGAAATTGAATATTATTCTGTACTATTCAATCCAGTTTTAATACTCCTTATACTAAATACAATACTAAATGAAAAATCCTTTGTCGAAATTAGCAATAAATAGTTCAATACTAATACTAAAATAGATTTTTATTTTCTTATGGGTAATGCGATATTGCCAGTCTCTAGTAAATGTCTATTCATAAAATACAAAATTTTCAAATAAAAATAAGCCACAAGTCACAGGAAAATGATGATGCCATTGAAGAAATCCCAAATCTGCCTGGAATTTCAAAATGGGGTATTAATCATCTAGAAATGCATTTAGAGCCTCTTGCTGAACGGCGACTTTCATGCGTATTATTGTTTGGTATCATTGACAAATTAGTTCAGGTAAACTACATAACCAATGAAAAAATCTAAAGAATTCCAAATAATTTAGCATTCGTTGTTTCTTATACATTATTAGATTTTTAGAAGATTTTTTTTTATTATTTGAAATACTGCCTACATGTTAGTCAGTCGTATTTACTGATATTAATTTTAAATTGAACATATAAATACTTAATTTAAAACAGTAATGGATCAAAAACAGACCGAAATATGTATTCCTATTTTAAATTGTTCAATTAGATTTTTTTTTTTTTTATATATCAAGGTTATTTTGTTTTGTTTTCGTTTGTTTCTCTTTTAAATTCGTTTTTATGTGGATAATTTATTCAGTCACGGATAATTGATATATGATAAATTATTATGATTATAGAATCGTAAATTATATATATATATATAAAAAAAATGGAGACAAAATATATTTTTTATTAAGATAGAAAATTATTAAATTTAAAAATTAGAAATTAAATAGGTTGGCTCTAGCAATTAATCGAAGTGGGTGTCCAGATATTAAAATATCATAATAAAATTTTCTTAAATCTAAATTAAATAAATGTTTATGATCTTTTCCGTTTCATGTTTGCAAGACCTTCAAAGAGTTCATTAAGATAATTAAAAACATTTTTATACATTTTCGTTAATTTTTAATTGCTTGTTTATTGTAGTAAATTTAAAATGTAGTTGATTTAATACAGGAAACTTGAAAATTATGTTTCGTTATTAAACAAATAATAATTATAATTACAATTTTGTTGAAATTGTTCCTAAATTAGTTCAGCTTAAATATTAATTGATCTCTACTCGCGTTGGGGCTTCTAAAAGTTATGAAGTTCAAAAAAAAAACATATTTAATTAAAACTATTTATTTGAACCTAAGCAGGCTTAAAACTATTTGTGAAATAAATTTTAACAGTAATAGAATAGCATTAATAGTAATATAATAATTGTAAATTTATAATAAATTTGTATAGAAAATAAATTAGTAAATTTTAATTGCGAGAGTGTCTTAGTCGGAATATATACAAAGTTTTAATTGAAATAGTTTATTAGAAACTTTTCAATTTCAAAATCTTCATTCGACTGCAGCTACCTACAATTGCTGATAATTTACCGAAATTGTTCATATTGAAATACATTAAGGATATTGTTGCCGCTGCATTTTAAGCAGAGGTTACTTACAACATTGTTAAAATTATGTAACAGAATGTGGAAAATAAAATTAAAGCCAGAAAATCAATCACCGCCTTTTAGTTGTAATCGCCGTAAAGCATTCCAAGTTTATCGTTTATATCCATTTCGTTTTGAATTGAAATAGTTTTTATATGTGTTGGTTATATGATGTCGATGCATTTACATCTACTTACCTTTGTACAAATAGAACGACACTTATTTGTGTCTGTCCTTATTTTAATACAATATAAATGTTATAGGAAAGCATTTTCTGTATAAATTAAAGTATTTAATAATCTGTTCCTCTTAATTTCTATCAATACTGAGAAAATTTAAAATATTTTTGTTCGAATTAATGCTATCAACGACTCGTTGGAATTCAAATTATGTAAACAATTCAGATCTAGAGGTCAGTGGTAAAGACAGAAATTATGTCTTTTGAAAGTGCAGCCAAACAAATAGACACAATTATTTCATATAATATGAAACAGCGAACTTATTTCTTGTATTTCTTATTATATTAATAGTATTTATAGGAGAAAGAGAAGCTAAAAGTTTATAATTGGTATTTATTCACAAATTTCGCCAGGTTACAATTTTTATTTTATTAACAAAATTTAGACCTTAAACTAGAGCTATTAGAATCAGAGTCTATAAATTCTAGATCAGAAGATACCGTTTTTTTAGCATTTCTAATCTAAACTAAAGAGACTCCAAATCTGAAATCACCCATTTCTCCTTGACAAATTTCACGAGCGACAGGTTCATATAAAGTTTGGACGTATTCGTTACAGTTTTTCGAATTCGCCGTATATAAAACGGATAGTTAGCATTTCCAAGCAATTCATTTATTTATTAAATATAACACTAAATTCAATATCAAAAATGATCACAAGAGACATATTATCCCCTACAATTCTATAAATAAATGTTCACTTTAATAATAGAATGCGTGTATTTAAAATGAATAACATCGTACTTACCGAGCCAGGTGGTTTTGCTGAGTTAATGCATAGTTAACATATTAACTGATTGCAGTTCGTAATAAGTTGTTTAATGTGCATTAATAGCATCAATTATAGATATACATTTTATTTACGTTAAATCGGTGATTAAACTTTGCTCTAAATTCTTCTTATCGGCTGATTTGTAATAGAAATAATTAATGATATAAAATTAAATAATATAGATAACTATTGAGAATTTTATTGTAACAGTGACATATATTTTCACTTTGATTGCTTACAACTGAATTTAAATTAACTAAGAAATATAAAATTTAATTTAAATGCAACTTTTTATTGGTTCTCTATTTTTAATCTTGTGTGTTTTATAAATTAAAATCACGCAACGTTTTTGTATACAAAGATATAATTTACGATAATAAATAATTGGGTTCAAAATATGTCAGTAAAACTATTTTTAGTTTTGATAATAGTTTTAGAATTTTTGGCACCTGCTTTTCCTTAACTAATTGCACACGAATGTTGGTATTATTAATTTAATATTTCTTACGAAAGTATAAATTTCGACTGAATAAACTTTTATTTTTCAAAATCTATGAAATATGAACTGGTACTGCATCGACCAAATACACATATTGAATATCAATTTTTACCACACCATGGCATTAGCTTTAAAATAAAAAAAGTAAAAGTTGTTTCAATTTGTCAAATAGTTGTTGATATCGAATTTGCGTGTTTATTCACATGATTTTCTTCACTTCTTGCTTGATTTATAATTTTATGTTTTATCAATTCTAACTTTTTAGCGACTCCAAAGTAAACATTTCGAAAATAAAATAGAATTTCAGTTGATTAAAGATAGAAAAAACATTTGATTATAGAACTGAGAGTCATGTTAGAAACTTTGTATATTTTATAAAAAAAATTACGCCATCACAGATTGCATTACTATAAAATTAATAATAATATTTTTACTTATCTCCACAGCAGAGACGCCGACTTTTTACTAACCAATGGTTGGGCTTACGCTCAAAAAAAGTTAAAAAGATACTAAAAAAAAAACGTATTACGCACAAAAGCTGCATGAAGTTTTCCTTGCAATGGGCTCTAATCTTGGAGTTGACGTCCCTGCTGCAAAGTAAAATGTACTTATGTAGTTTATAATTTCGATTGAGATGAATTGCACTTATAATATAGGTAGGTATTAAATGAAATTAAAATACAAATAATTATTTTTATTTAACAATTTTTTTTTATTATTTTATAAATAGTTAATACTGATTAATACAAAACATACAAAAAAAAAACACGAATATATAAAAATTCGCTTCTTTTTCACTACATATATATTTTTTGTTGTTATTTACATCGAAAACATTTATTATAATTCTAAAATCTGAATAGAACATCAAATTAGAGTCTATCAAAAACTCTCATTTGTTAATTTATCTGATTACTATCTGCCTTATATTTTGTAAGTCGAAGAAATTATTTGAAATACGGTGACTACACTCGACTCGGGTAACGTTTAAATATTATTTATTTTTATTTTATTATTATTTCATCTTAACGAACTCTACTTAGAAGTTCGTTTAAAATTTAAATTATTCAATATTAAGTGTTTTGGATGTGCTTTAATTAAAATTTTATTTCATTTTATCTTCTGCAATTATAATTCTAATAATAATATTTATAAATAAATTACATTTATCTTTTTTTATAATTATTTACATAAATATTTACACAACAATAAACATAAAAAAAAAATATATGAAAACAAAATTATGATAGTATTTATTTATACAATAGTCAAAATTTATGATGATTAACAAATCATGAATTTAATGAGAAACTCTCAATTAGCATGTTTCTTTGAATAGTGTTGGAATAGTATTTTGTATTGATATAAAATTACAAAATGAACACAGCAATCAGCTTTTGATAAGACGAAAACCGATTCTTGCTTTACAACCGCAGTGTATTAAAAAAAAAAACACTGTTAAGCAGAAAGCTACTTCTCATTGATTTGCGATTTTATTAATGGTTAGATTACAGGAAAAAAAATTACTCAATGTTATTGTTTATCGATTACATGTTTTACTAAATAATTAGATAATTAATTAATTTTGCGATAAACTATGCGGATTATTTTCAGTGAATGAAATCTACATGTTCAGTGTTCACTAAAGACACGTGACCGCTATGAAGATTTTTTTTTATTATTCTGAAGATTCACCACATTTTTAACTGGATTTTTAGAGAAAAAATATGACGATAAATTAAATTTCAAAAATAAAAAAAAAAATTTTGAAGAAAAAAAAAAGAATCAATGTTGCATGACTTTGTATATTTCGGTCACGCTACCGTATGCGAACCCACTGGAACTTCATTAAACATTGTTACTGTTAAAATGTTGAATTATTCTTATTATTATTTTTTATTTTGTAGCTATATTTTTAAGTACGAAAATTCACAAATTATTTACTCTGTTGCTTTGAAAAATAAGTGCAAACGTCGAAACGTAGAAAAAAAAATTGTAATTTGATAATTACATTGTATATGACTTGCTGTTGAAATAATAGGCCAAAGTAATCTATTAATTAAGTAACTTGAACTAGTTCATTTTCCATGTTCATATATTATACACTTTTCAAAGCATATTCTCATTTGCTACCAGTTTCAACATAACATGCACCGAAATATTCTTATACTGTCTTAATCAAAATATAAAAATATTAACTTTAAGTTACCTTAAGCGAATTGATTTCAATATGACATCATCTTCATCTTAAAAAAAAAACTTAGTATTGCTGTATCTCCAATAAGATTTATAATGCTACGCCGAATGATTTCTACTAGTAAAATGTAAGTACTTTAAAAATATGATATTGTTATTGGTTTGAAATTAAGGAAATTTTTAATTTATAATTTATTGATGTATTAATGCATATCTGAGTTAATTTAGATTTTTATACTAGAGTTGAAAATTTTCAACACAAATAAATGAAAATCGACTGATTTTCTCGAACTTTGTGGTTAAACTTGTGCTATTTCTTAAGTAAACATATTGAATATTTGAATGGAAGCCGATTGCAGTAATTTTTGGTATAAATATGCTTATTAACACTCTATCGTAGGCCTTTTGAAAATCAATTGAATACAGAAAAAAAAATGAAAAATCCATGAAAATCAAAAATATTTTGCCCAAAAATTCGTAGATTTTTATTATTGGTGTTTATAAAATTGCTGTCCTAGATGTATTAGACAAAAAATACCATGATAGTACTATTAAACTTCCGAAATATATGTTATTATATTATACATACTAATAATCTATTTGACTAATTTTTGCATTACTGAAACCTAATATTTATTAATTTACTTATAATCATTTTATTATTTCTTAATATATGATTTAGTATGAATTATTAAAGGCATTACACAATTTATCAACTTCTTCCTCCTTTTTTTAAGAATAATTATTTTTTTAATTTATTTATTTACATTCATAATATTTGGTTTAATAAAATAAAATAAATTGTTATCAAATTCTTAATATTTATGCATATGTTTCGGTACATAAAACTATCACACAAGAAAAAAAAACAAGTCAAGTAGCTGACTTCATTATTCCTTAATTTAAATACAAAGTATTAATGCACATAAAATGAAGAGTGTTATTGTATTTTTATCAACAAGATAAAATACTTTTGAGATATTATCTCGTCATCGCGCGTATTACTACCAGGGCCTAATTTAAGGAAAAAGAACAAGTACACTGAATATTAAATTTTTGAAACAGTGTACATTACCCTTAGCATGATACACTCCTAAGAAACAAGTACACTAAATTTGAAAAACAAGTACACTATTTTAATAAAATAATTACCAAATACACTGACTAATGA
>JAABKK020053338.1:0-19377 GCA_011634745.2 Catotricha subobsoleta
CTGTCAATACAGAAAATGAAACTATATACCCTTCAAAATTAACTAAACGCCTTATATTTTTTTTCGAACAAAATATGGGGCTTTAATTCATTTTACTTTTTTCACAATCAATGGCAGATCTAGTGTTAATATTGGTGTATTTAAAATTAAAAATAGTTGTGTATCACGGGTCCTTGGTAATAAAAGAGCAACCGATAGCTGAAAGAGATAGCGATAGCCTAATGTAAAAAGATTGACTTATTCTTAATTACGTAAAAAAGAGTCACACCATTAAAAAAATAAAATTGACGCAAGCAACAATTTTTCCAGCCTGTGACGAAAAATGTGCATACTTTTTTTTATATGAAGGTATTCCACAAAATATTTGTAAATACTCTTGCATGTTACTGGCTATTTTTTCATTTGAAAACTTAACCCCATTAAAATGATTTCTGATACAGAAATTACTTAATGAAATTTTTCTAGAGAGATGAACATTCGATCTCAAAAGATATGAAAATTCAATGGTATGCATTCATTACGCCTGTATAAATGAAAAACTAATCAATCAACTTTTCCTCATCATTTTTCTTTAATCAATTTGGGCTGGATGAATTGATATAAGCGATAGTAGTACTGAACCATAGACTATTTGAAAAACTATATAAATATACATTATATTATAGTCTTTGGAAAAATATGTAAACCATCCATCTAATCGCTTTCCAAAAACACATCTTATAGCATTTTTGTACTGTATCAAACTAAGATCACCATCACCATTTACTCTATCCAGTTCCCAATCGTGTAATATATATTAAAAAGGTAAACAGAAATATTAATGTAAAGAATGCGATTAAGATACTTTTTCTTATCTAATCAGTAAGAAAGAAGTCTAATATCAAATATTAAGAAATGGTTTCAAGAAATAACATTCACAAATTAATGAAGAGAGACAGGCAAGGATTGTCTCATATGTATTTTTAAGCACAAAGCACAAACAAAACTATTTTTTTTTATATATTTCTTATGTAAGTAAATGAAAATAATAATAATAATAATAATAATAATAATAAAAATGATAATAAGAATAAGAATAAGAATAAGAATAAGAAAAGAAAAAAAGAAAATTTTGCGAATAGTTTCTTCATTTAAATCCACATAGGCAGAAACCGATTTGCTGTATTATTGTTATTATTATCCTTCCTTATTTTTTCAACCTTTCTGTATACCATTTGAAATAATATGATAACGGTTATGATAAAACCAGTATGGGGCTGAATCAGGCTGACTATACATTACATCGGTTCATTCTATATAAAAAGGTAATTTAATTTTTGCTTCCTTTTTTTTATTCCAACTAATTTTTCTCATTTAGTGATTTAGGCAAGAGGACGCAAGACAATTAATATTTTCTGTTTTCACATTACAAAAACATAATAAGAAACAATTAATTTTGTTGTTGCTTTGTTTTGCATTTTATATAAAACACAAAGAGCCATTTTTTTTTTCAGTTAAATGAAATATTAAATAAAGGAGGAAAAATGTAACAGAAAAACCAAAAAATCAAGACAAACAACGTTATATTTTATTGTTTTTTTTCCTTCATTTTTTTTTTGTACAACTCTAATTCATACCGCTTTTCTATAGGTTTTTCTTGTACAATTACTCTTTCATTGTTTTATATGCTTCATTCATCATGAACGGATGAACGTTTAAATTAAGACTGATATTATTATATAAAACATTTTTAAAGTAATTTACTGTTAAGTTATTATTACTTCATATAGAAGGCGAATGAGGGAAATAATACTAACCCCAGGTAATTTCCATTTTAAACTTAACTTACTAAATTAACAAAACAAAAAAACCAAAAAAAATTGTTACCTAATTTTTTAAAAGTTATAAGTATAATTTGTAAGTTTCGTAGCAAATCTTAAATGAACTTAAATATTTTATTTATTTAATATATAGGAACTTCGTACATATATTTAATGTACTTCAGAAAATTTTGGCAATACACTGACCATTTTCTTTTCTTTTTTTATTATTGTAGACGACTTTTTATACAAGTATTACTTTTATTCCAGATTTTTTTTTAAAAAAAATACAAGATGATTTCAAATCATATGACGTTAAACTTTAATAATGACTGACCACTGTTTCCTAATAAAGTTTACACACAAGCTGATTTTACGGAAAACAACAGATCTATGAAACCATATAGCTCAGAACAAATAAACATTAGAATTTCTGAAGCATCTCTAAGCGATGCTGAAAGTTTGAGGGTCCTAGAAGTGTCTGTAGATAAAGCATTGCGAACAAGCTATCTGTTTTAGGCACAAAATGAAGTTGGAATTATTAAAGTAAAAGATTATATGATTCCAAATCAACCGGAGTTTTAGTATTTTGATTTGTAGATCAAAAGTTATACGTCTACAAAAAAGACAAAAAGTCTAAGATCGATGCCCGAATTAGGTACATACGTAATACAAAATAATGAAAATATTATTAAATTCAATTTACTAACTACGCAATGCAAGTAATCTGTAAAAATCTGTTAAATTGTATTATAATTATTTATATAATTTTATCTATTTCTATCTACTTTCATTTTTTGATATATAGATAAAATTATCTAATAGATAAAACGTTCCTAAAAAAAAAGAACTTTTAATAGAACAATAGTATGCGCCAAAAGCTTCGGTTAAAAATAAATTTTGAGCATAAATTGACCAATTCAGAATTGAATTGAGTTTGAATTAATTTTGTTTCCATTCAGCAGGGTTTGCCGGAATTTTCCAATGATTTGACTTTTATAATTTTTACTAAAATGAGCCATTGCAAATTAAATATTAAAAAATAGAAAAAAATCAACCGATTTTCTTTAAAAACACAAAATAAAATGACTTAAAACATCTATATTTAAAATGAGAATGTATTAAAGTAATTTTCTTTCTTGTGGATTCATTTGAAATGATTTATTTTTATTTTTATAATGTTTCTTTTTGAGCTCACCGGAAAAGCCCAATTATTAAAAAAAACCTACGCTTTGGAAAAAAAAAAGGTATATTCCAGGCTCTTCTAAGTAATGTGTTTTTTTTTGCAAAACCCTGCATAATCAGTCTTCTGAATAAGGGTCATATTATGTGGTCACGTCACAGCAGGATTGTGTGTTTTCGAATATTTAGATATTATTTTGATAAGTCTTTGAGTATTTCCATATAACTCCAGTGTATTAATACAATGTTCAAAAGAGGATAAAAAGAAAATCATGAAATGATTTCTTAAATGTAAAATAAAAATATTGTTAATCAAAATAATATGGTATTTCATCTGCAGATGTTGTTACAAGCAACAAAGGGAGATTTGGAAGATAGATTTTAGGTTAAACAACAGAATCAAATTTAATGAAAGAAAAAAGTCCATGATATAAATTAAATTGTTTTTAAAATAAAAAAATATTCAATGAACGACATAGTAACAGGGATCATATAAAGTATTTCGGCAAATCCTACAATGATTGAAACTTGATAAGAATTAAAATGTCACTTATGTTTATATTTCAAATATCTATTCATTAATTTCATTGATAAATATTTTGTCTGCATACGATATTTAACGCTGGCTGAAAAATTCTTTAACATCAGTGATATAAAATTCAAATTATCATTTCAGTTTTTCCCTCTTTAATAGTACTGTTTACAGGGAAAAAAAAAAACACGCACGATATGGAATGCAAAATGGTTAATATATAAAATATTTGTATGCTGTTATGAGAAAACATGGTATATTATAAGCAATTGCAATATACACTCATTCATTACACCCGAATATCCCTATTTTGAGTCTATATCTTCTATTTTTTGTATTATTATATTTTGCCCATAATCGCATGAATGTGTATACACTATGCGTATATATAACCCCTCTCTATGTAGATTTAGATTTAATATTTTTCGGCATCGTGTACAGTTGTACACTGTACGTACTTTATTTTAACTTGTGTGGTACATATTATTATTTTATAATATTATAAACAGCCCTTCGGTATAATTCTATAGCATAGTATAAGCTGATTTGGTGTGTATGTTTGGGCTCGTGCAATTTCTATATTCTATATTTTATTATGAAATGAAATGTACGAAAAACGGGTAGGTTAAAATAGAATAGAATTGCTAGACCATCATCATTCATGATCATCACTATACTATCATGAACATCATCATCTATAGAAAATAGTAGGCTGTTAGGTTTTGCGATATATAAGTTTAGGTTGCTAAAATTGTGTAGATAGAAAATATAGATATATGTTTACCATCACAGTACAATATAATCAAAATATTTTTCCTCTTGTTAGATTATCCCCTTCGATTTTCAGTATGATGGAAAATTATTTGCTGGGTGTTTTATGAGTTATTGTCACAACGAAAATATATTTTCGGGCCAACATCGTCAACTTGCAGCGTGATGTTGATAATAACGATGCTGACTATATTTGAGGTGCAAAGGCAATATGTATTGGTGAATATCACAAAATATACAAAATTTAGAAAAAAAAAAAGAAATTAAATTAACATCGTGTTATACGAACGAGATATAAATGAATATAAATGATGATATCAAACTAAATTAGTTATTGTTGCTGAAAACTTTCCAAATTAAAACGAATTTAATTTAGATAACTTTCAAGTATAATAATAGAGTAATTTTCAATCATTATAAGCATATGTTTAGAGTGCACAAATTTATTTTGTTACAGACTTTGACAAGCTATAAACTAATAATTTTATATTACATTTAATACCTAGTTATTTTATGTTTTGTGGTGATCATATTAAATTTCTAAAGGTAATTTTGTTTATTTGCTATATCAGAGAATCTTCAAAAGAATATTTTCATAAGAAATGGAAAAAAAATGTTGCTGAAAATTTCTACTATTATGTATGTATCTTTAGCAATAAAGCAAATCAATCCATTGACATTTCTTTATTTAATTAATTTACAAGAATACACACACTTAATTTGTGTCGGAGGTCGGAGATAATTATGATGATCAGATCATGATCGTTTATTTTATCACATGAACTTTTTTTGTTTTAGTTTCCAAAATTTCAAATGTAAGAAAAAAAAATTTAAATAAAAACACAAACCTTTGGAGTATGCATGGATTTTTATATGATTCTTGATCAAAAAATCAAAGAATTAATTTAATCGATGATTTTTTTTTGACAACAAATCACAGAAATCTGTTATATCTTTTTTTTCTAATTTTTTTAAATAATTTATGATATTTTCCAAGCCTTATTATAGCAGTAATAATGTTTATTCTTCTGATTTCCTTACTTTTAATTCTTAGAAAACAGTTTTCATGTAATCGGTATAACACGGTATGAAACCTTTCAAGCTTCAACACTCTTAAATTTTAATATTTTACTCATAATGGAACTCAATTTTTTACAAAACATAGTACTTATGCGACTTATATATTATTTCTGCGAAATAATAACGGACTATTAATAAATTAATTACCTTATCAAATTGTTGTAAAAAGAAAATAATACTTAATAAAAGCATAGAATCGTGCATTTACATATATCATAGATCTGCTTGGTATTATTAAAGTCTTGAAAAAATATATGGTATAAAAATATACCAAATATGAAATATGGTTTATATCAAGATTTAGTGGTAGGATATTGGTCTAGTCTATAACGAACCAAAGGACGCAGAATGTTTTCCTCGTGAAAATATGTATGTACGAAAATTGAAACCATGTTTGCCGGCTTGTTATTAATAAATAATAGCTTTTAGTATGTTTTCATACCAATTATTTTATATTTCATATATATTTTTATACCATATTTCGTCTTTGGTATATTTATATACCACATATTTTTTTAAGACTTTTGGTAATACCAAGCAGACCTAAAATATATATGTTATGTTGTCCTTTAGAATCGATAAAACCTGTTTTGTCAATTTGTAAACATTTCAATTGATTATATATGTATATAAAGTAAATCATTTTTTTATATAAAATATATAGAAAACTCAGAAGCTTAAACTGTCTGAACAATGCAATAAAATATGTATTTTTTTTAATGAAAATTTGATAAATTCACACAAAATAATAGACTAATGCTCTCAACCTGCCGCGTGACTATAGTCACTATAGTCACTGTATATATACAGTATTATTTTTCTTTCTACCAAACTAAGGAAATACAAACCGATAAATTTTCCAAATATTATGAGCGCACTTTCTCTTAGTAGCTATCATTTTTCAATACCTACTTTGGAAATATGGCATATTTACACTTCCGAATTTCCAACATAACAATATTAAAAACTAATTGAAATGCCTAAATATTGCATAAGTCAAGACATCATTTTAAACGTGTATTATGCTCTTGATGATTTTGATAAAAATTAATTTAATAAAAATCCACATTTTATTGTTTGATTTAGCAGAATATTTATAAGAGAAATTCATCCGCGAACTCCCACATAAATATGATAAATGTGGAAGGTGGAGTGGCACCCGTTTAATCCTACATCTACCCTTCATTACAACATACAAACTGTACGAACTATTATTAAAAACAGGATGGAAAATAAATAGGGAAAAAGAAAATATATATCGATTATGTGTTGGTTACAATATAAAATGTAAAGACCAATGTTATTTTTGTATGTGCTTATTCCACGTTTATGATTATGAGTATTGTTACTAGTGTGAATAATATAACTCAGTTTGCCGCGATAAGAATATTATTATAATACAAAATATAATAAAAATGGAGGTAATGTCCAGAAAATGTGTTTTTTATGTTGTCGGGACCGGTCGTAGTGTCGAGAGAAGTGCACGTTATGGATCAGATTTCAGATTAGGATAACAATAAAGGGTGGCTGTTATTGCTATAGAAATAAAATATCTACTTGAAAATAAATAAGAAAAAAAAAGGAAAAGAAAGAGAACAGGTGAAAAGTTTAAGTGACAAATAACCTATCGAAATGTTTTTTCAAATTTGTATTTATTTTCTTAATCAAATAAACTTACCATTTTGTGGTCCGGCATACGCTATTACTAATGCTGTTAATAACAATGCACCAAGGACAAGTGTAGTTACACAAAGTGCACGTTTTTGCGAGCAAACTGCAACACCATTACGTGTTTGTCGGCCACCACTACTGTCACCACCTTGAAATTAAAAAAGAAAAATGTTTATAATAAAAATTGCATTTATGAAATGTATTTTTATTTTTTTTTTTTTTTATATTATCTAATTTAAGTGCTTTTAAATATAAATGCTAACTATGTTTGAGATACCATTTAGAAATACATATTTTATTATTTTACAGTGGACTGGAGTGGAGTGGACCATTATTATTATTATTATTTTTAAAAGCTGGAAAATATCTAAAACGTAAAACCCTATATAAACAGTTTGCAATTTCCTTTTAAATTTTTCTCTATGTGAACCGATACACCCAAAATTGGATCCATTTAATTTCAATTAGTACAATTTAGTTCCTCTAAGAGTTCCAATTATTATTTTATTTTATTAATTTTTTAAATTTTGAATTTAGAGTACGTTTGCTATTAAATGTACGTACTTGTTTTACATTTGCATCTCGAGTTGATACAAGAAGCGGTATGAATAAAATGAGATGATTTTGAGAAAGATATCTATCAAACAACAGATGAATTTGTGAAAGATTCACCGGCTGTTAAACCTGATTACAGGCAATAGTCTAAAATATGTTCTATATCGCTTATTAATAAACAGATCCACTGTAATATGAAATAATTCCCAAAAATATTAATAATGTTCAAATAAAATATTAAAACTGATCAATAATTTCACATTTTAGTCGATCTAAAGAATGGTATCTGTTTCATATTTTCTAATATTTTCTACGTAATATTTTTTTTTTTATTTTAATACATTTCTGTTTCTTTAATGCAAACATAAGCATATGTATAAGATGCATATAATTGAAATGAAATGTGATTTTTTTTTGTGATTTTTGTATCTCTAAGTGGACTGGAACCATCATTAGCCCGCGATGGCTGGTGGTCTTAGACTTAGACTACTTATACTGTATTTGGCGATCTTTCATTTGCGTCAAACTTCAAATATTCTATTTAAATTATTCTATTACTCTTATAAATATAAAAGTGAAGTGATAAAGATCTGCGATGAATTAAAATTGTCTGATTTATTTCAGACAATAATAAACAGTTTGATCCATAAATTAATGAGAGAAATGAAGAAAAATCATTTCATCATTGCAGAAGAGAATAAACAATTAACATAACAAACCTGATAGAAAGGCAACATCATCTAAGTCTGGTTCTGTCATTTCGATACGTTCACGGCGCCAGACTTTTGTGCCCCCTTGGCCACCGCCAACGACAGATACCTTAACGGGGCCGCCGCGTTGATTTCCTGCCACTACGTCTTAGGGAATCTTTCCCCCACCCACTCAATTAAAAAAAAAGATATTTAAAAATTAAAGATCGATTTCTATACGATACTTTAAATTTCGGTAGCGTCTGCCAACTTCTGTGATTTCTTCGTTCCGTATTTATGTGGTTTTTATATTTATTTTGGATTTATATTATTGTTGTTCCTTATAATAAAATTAACTCTCATAAAGGTGATTGTTAAAAAATAACCACAATCAAACCGAATACGTTTTTATTTTTATTTTTTTATCTCTTTCTCCTTCTGTTATTTATTTACTTTTCATTTTACAATATAACTTTTTATGTTGGCATTTTCAAATTATAACACTTATTATGTGTATGAGGAAAAAAATAATTTTCTAAAGCATCATAAATACATTCGTCGACATTTCAACAAAAACAACAACAACAATATAATAAACTTAATTACATTTAAAGGGGGAAACTGATTTCTATTCCATAGCATATTCAAAATCCGTATATATTTATAAAAAAAAAAGAAAGAAAATTAAACAAATGTACAATAAAAAAAATTAAAAATTTGTTCACCCTTTATTACAACACATGAAACTCGTAGAAAATATGTATTCTATCCAATCCAATAATATCCATATTTACTCATACACACGATACATAATTGTATTTACATTGAAACTAGGAATATTTTTTATACAAATGAAATGAAAATGCATTTACAGATAGCACGAGAATTATTAAATAGAGTATCGCTGTTGGATGTGGCTCAATGTGTAAGGTGCAAATATATGAAAATACGTTTTAGTTCACAGTTTACTTTATATTTTATTTTCCTTTTATTTCACTTTTTCTGTATATTTGCTTTATAAATCAATAATCACATCATCATATCAACAATAATAGAAATGAAAACACACAACTCTTTATATAAATAAAAAAAAACCCTTTTTTGTTTTTTTTTTAATTAACACTTGACACATTTATAAAAATTATGTTTCATTCAAAAAAAAAAAATAATAATAATAATAAACGGACTTAGCTCATGCTAATAATTCATCACCATTAAATTGTAATTATACACAAAATCCAACAACAAAATAAAATCATAATTTCTTCACTAATTTAATTAATTATTTAATCATTTTCTTCACTTATTTTCTTATATATGTAGATATCACTATTTTTGCAATCATCAAACTATTATCGGTATTTAAATTACATTATTTATATTGTTATTTCAGAAATAAATTTATGATTTTCGGTGGCAGATAGTTTCTGAAACGGCCAATGTACAAATAGATAATGAATTTATTTTGCTTGTGTTTTAACGCAACGAAACACTTTTTTGCGAACTAATATGTAAACAGACACAGAACATAATGGAAGTAACAAGCTATTATATGAAGCATAGTATAAGCTCCCTTAAATTTATGTTATTACATATAGGTAACTGGCTCTTTATGTGTATATATCTTGATGAGAAGTATATAATAAACTGTGTGATGGAGTGCGCACTTTACCATCAACAAAACAACAACAACGATATTGGAAAGAACAAAAATAAAAAAAAAAATATATATATAAAAATATATAAATATATAGAAGTTTTTTAACGGTAACACAGCACCCAGTAAAACATTTTTTGTTGTATGCCACACACTCCAAAACGACCTCGATTGAAATATAAAAAAAAAATCGTTTTTTTCGTTTCTTTTTTTTTTAAATCATTTATTGTGCACTTAGTTGAACAGAAATGTTTTATTAATTATAAATTAATCCGAACCGAAAGCAAATAAATGTTAACGTTTGTTATACGAAATTTATTATTATTAAGAAAATCCCATATATTTTAGATGAAAAATATCGGACGTGAAAATTGATTGGTATGATGATGCGGACGGATCGAGGAAAACTCTGTTCATTTTGACATTATTAAATGTGTTGAGCGCATGCGTTACAATTGAGAAGAAAATAGTTTCTTGTATTTATTTATATATATATACAGTTTATGTTTTTTTTTCTATTTTCTTTTTTTTATTTTTTTGGGGGATGAAAATTATATGAAATACTGTTGTAGATGTACGCACGCACACTACATAATATACAGACACACGTATATAAATTTATATGAATATAAATAAAATATGTATATATATTAGCGAGTAAAAATTAAGGGGTGAATATTGAGAACATTTCGTTGTACATCCTTGAGGAAAACTATATAATTGTTCGGATTTGAATATTCTATACAAATAGAAAAAAGAAAAAAACAACAAACAAACGAATCCCGCTTCTCTCTTTCTCTATTTTGGATTCTGTAGAATGTGGACGATTATTTTTACTTGGGAGTGTACGTGGCCGGTCACAGGAAGATACTAATTTTTCACTTCATATAACATTATTTTGTATGATATTCACACATTATAGTGTTGAGAAATTTTTCGACTAAATTAGGTATATAATTGCAAACAAAAAAAAGTGGAAATTTTTTTTTTTTTACAATACTAGATCCACTTATTAATTACATATAATTTTTGAGTATTTCATTCGACTAAAGTAATGAGTAAGGACTGATATACACAAAATGTAAAATAAATTAGATTTAAGGATACAGTCAAGAAAATTTTATCAATAATTAACAACGCTTGCCCGTATATTTTTTCTCTTTTTGTTATGAAAAAATATATAAAAAGAAAATGAAATCTTTTGACGGTTATAGGCGGTATGTAGAAATACATTTTCTCTGCCACCTGGGTATGAGATGAATTACAAAATAAAAAAAAATCGATGGTAAACTGTATGAATTTTTTTGATATGTGCAAGATTTTCATTTTTATTTTATTTTTATTTTTGAATAAATATGAAAAAACTGAATTACTTTGTGTGGAAAAGAAGAATACACCAATTTATTATTTAATTTATTATATTATGTATTTGTATAGGTCGACTATGGATTGACTTGCTTAATAGTGTGTATTTTTTTTTTTTTTATTTATATAACTGAAATGATATTTTATTTATCTAAAGATCTATCCACCGACGACTAACTACCTAACTACAGGGAATAAATACATAATTTATAAAAAATAAAATAAAATGCCAAAGACACCGTTTTACGGTTGTATTATATTTATAGAGAAAATAAATAAATAAACAAGTGAAACGTGACATATCATAATCATAACCATCCATCACATTAATGATTAAAATGTTACGTCTTATAAAATTTACATTTTCTAGATAGATTATGCTGAGTGGTTTAGCTAACATAGGCCAGCTATTTTTTTTTTGTTGTTTAAAAACTTTTTATGGTTGAGTCGGACGTGAATGTAATGTATGGACGATTTTTTTCGTAAACTTTTATCTCTATTACATTCACGTACAATTTAAAAAAAAAAAAAAAAGAGGGCCCATGTTAGCTGAACCACCCTGTATATAACTAATAACTACATTATCGTATATACTTTTTTTAAATGATTTACAAATATTCAGTTAAAGCAAATAAGTTTTCCGTAAGTATTAAAATACTAAGTGTCCTTTCCTTCCATATGCGTATGTAACATTTCTTTCATTTGAATTTCATTAGGATATTGATAAAAACTATTTTTAATCATGATTGACGGAAACAGATAATTTATTGATGTATCATTTATATCCTGACATAAATTAAGTAGAAGTATAAATATCTACTTTTGCTGACGGGAAAACAATTAATAATTATTATAAAGCCAAAAATATACAACTGTATGACTTGAATATTGTACAGTAACACACACAGTATTTATTATGAGCGACTGAGCGTATAACATTATGAGATATGGTAATTTATTAACTCATATTCTAATTCTAATTTATATTGTTCGGTAGATGGTAGCAAATACTAAATAGCATTAACTAATTATATCATTATTTATATACATTTTAATCTCTTTAGTTGTATCATAATATTTCGTAATGGCAAATAATATGTAAGTAGTCTATATTTGCGAGGTGAAAAACCATAAATTGTACAAACATAAAACAAAACGAAAAAAAAGAAAAAGGAGAAAAATCAAACAAACAAACATATAATGAAAATGACACGAATAAAATTATTAAGATTAATTATAGTTATTTATTTACATTATATATGACGTATCGAACTATCAAATTAATATTAATTATTATAAATAAATGCGAACACATTAATACAAGTAGTTTTACCAAGAACTTATGTGCCGGATTACTGAGTGACGTATTTTTTTTTGTTAAATAGTAGAAGTGTGAATGTCTGCTGTGTAATTGCTTGTTATAATATACTCGACAAATGTGGTTGGTTATTATAACAGGTAACTACTTGTACTCGTATTTATAAATATCAAATATCTAAATGTTGTATGGTACACACTCGTATCCATCTTTCAAGCTACTTGACATTAACAATTTCAATTGGTAATCCAATTACAATCTATAATAACATGAGGTTTTAAATGTGTTTGATGTGCTTAATATCTTGAAATTATATTGTTTAGGTAAGTACCTATTACAAAACCATATACATATGTACTTCTAATTCTTCAGCTATAATAAAACGAGAAAAATAGACAAATTAAACGTATTTTTACACACGTTATTTGCATTTAATTTTTGCACGTCCGATTGCTTAATTAATATTATTAATTTTTATTTATTTTGAATAATTAAATTTTAATTGTGCATTATTGATGTTCTTTTGTTTTTTTTTTTTTTACTAATATTCAAATGTTTACCAATACAAAAGATAATTACCCAAAAGAAACTAATGTAATTTAAATACGAATCGTAGAATAGAGTGTTAAAATACCGAAAATAAATTTGTGGTGTAACCGTATCCGTCCACTATGTAAACGATTATATTATACAGGTATTACAATTAAAATATTTTATGAGGTTTAACATTGTTAATAAAACTATTCAGATTACATTATTGGAGAATATCATATGTGGTTATATTGGTGGTGTGGGAAGTAATATATGGGTCTGTTTCCATTATTACTTAATTTGAGGTATTTTTTTAGGGAGAAAATTATGGATTACTTTAATAAATATTTAAAATTGATTTTAATTAATTTGTGCAAAAAATTATAAATAGATTTCATGTGGTTTTTCTTTTGAACAAGGGCAGTGGCCAAAAATGTGCACCTTAATATAAAAAAGAAAAATTTACTATTAATTTTTTTTTTATGTCTCGTAGAAATGTTACATAATACAATTTTTTATTCAAGCTATATAGGCACTTTTTTAATCTGAGAATAATAATTTTATTCATAGAAATGCGTATTCAATTCGTATAAAATGAAAAAATGACTACGGTAAGCCGATGGAATGATATATAATGAACATGTGTTTCATAGCTACTCTCAATTTTATACCTATCATTCGTAAATGTAGAAACCTCCGCTTAAAAAACACACAGTTATATAATAATTATTAATTATTAATTATTAATTACGAAATTTGCTTAAATATTTGCTGTTTTATTTGTTTAATTAGATCAACTCGGGTTTTCTGTACTAATCTCGAACAGAAAATCCATACTTACAAACTTACGCATCGGAAAAAATTAAAAAAAACTTAACGATAATAACATATTTGATCTCTACGCATTATCTGATTCTTATTGTTATAAATTGACGTTTCATTAAATGTTTTAAACTCTTGAAATAGAGAAAAATATAATTGGTTCATCTGTACATTTTAAAATATAAATTGGATTGGATTGGACGCAAATACACAAAAAATATGAACATACGCAGAGATAGGCGTAATGCAATTAAATTTAATTCAATTACGTAATCCATTATATTTTGCATTAGATTTCTTTCAATTACAATTAATTTTTTTGTATAATTATAATACATTTAAAATTACTTTTTTTTGTGTGTGTAATAAAGTAATAAATTAAACAATTTTTCACTTATTTTTCACATAGTTATTATACTATTTTTACAGCTTTTTAGTACAATTTATAAAAATGTAATTGATATTTTTAATGCACTTAATATAATTAAATAATCTACGTATATTATTTGAATTATAATTACATAAGTTATTTTTTTAATGCTGAAATATTGACTGATTACAAATTATATTTGAATATAATTATAATGCAATTTTCAAATTTTACATTATTTTTTTCGTGTAATATGCCCATCTTTGAACATACGTTTATTTTAGCTTTACACTCATTATTAAATATTTCAAAATATATTTTAACGGAGGTTGTATCTACAACGTTACAAAATCTCCATCAAACATTTGCCGTTTTTTTCTTCTTCTTATTTTTGTCCCAGTGGCAATCTATAGCAAGTGTTTAGTAGTAATTAAAAATAAAATACATTAAATTAATAAAAAAAAAGGTAAATTAACATTACGTATGTAAATACCAAATAATTCATAAAAATCATTACTTGAAAAAAGTTGTATTGCAATTAATATATCATTTTATTTTTATTTGGGTTTTACCGGGATGCGTTCAAAAATAAAATATGGAAAAAATTAATCATTATTTTTTACAGAATCTCACTAAAACTGCTTTACAAACCACCGTGACAATTGTCATTATAAAATTGGTAAAAACATTAATAAATGGTATTTTTTTTATGAATGAATTTTAGTCTAACTCAGTAAAAAATTAATTAATAACATCATTTCAAAGCTCATATGTCAACATTAGCAAGGATTACTTGAATTCATGGTAATATAAACCTCTGCATAACTACAGATATGACTAAAAAAGGTACGTAAATGACAAATGTTCATATACAATTGATGAAAAATTACTAAAGAATGATTTTTAAACAAGTAGTAAAATTTGTTTGATCGGTAAATGCTAGCTGCCATGTAAAATTGTGGAAAGAATTACTAAGCGATGGTTTGCAAACAACGTTTAATGAAATTCAGTAAATAATTAATGTTTACTATATTTCCTGCGTTTCCTGACACTTAGTTACAATCACTCAACCAAAAAAAATAATTTTATGTGTGTTTTCGTATAGGTAAGTGTTATGTGGTAAATTTATATGATCATGACCAATGTCAAATTAAAAATATGAAAGTAAATTATATACTTTATACTTACAAAGTTTCGTGAGAAGAAAATCAATAATTTCTTATTTACTTTATTCTTTCACATCATTCAGCTTATGTTCTATTGATTGTAGAATAACTTTTCCAATAAAGGTTTATAATAAAAAAAAAAATAAATAAAAATAATATCAAACTTGAATTATCTAAACTTTTTCTGTTTTATTTTTTTAATGTTATTTACGCGTCCACTAAATCGCTGAATTAAGCTATTGATTGGATTCTATATCCATTTTCCAAACAACAAAAATATAATACAAAAAAACATATAAATATGTGTAGAAACACAATAAACAGAAAAAAAAAATTAAAATCCCTAAAAGATCTTGACGACATGGATCAAAAGAGCGGTAAAAAACAAGAAAATAACAAGAAAATCTATTTAATTTATGTTTATGTAGATTCAGATTATGGCGATATATGGAAAATTTTCTGGTACAGACGAAGAAAAAAAGAATCACACATAGAAACCTATTTCTAACGATTTAAATGAAAAAAATACAATGAAACCAAAAACAAAAAAAGATAAAAGCACTTCGCTTTTACAAACTTTATGTATAACACCGACTTCGTTATCCTATTTTCACGAATATAATACTAAGGACGTTTCCGAAACCTCTACCTAATTTGCACATATCACTTTGTTGCTCCCTTAATTTTTCTCGAAATTTGTTCCAAACGTTACTCTTCTTATCACATCACTTTGGCACTTAAACATCAGTCAAATGTAGTGTGAAACGAATTGTACTCATGATAAAACTTACGATCGTACCTCGCAAATGAATGCGAGGTGCGAGTGAGGTAGAGGTTTCGGAAACATCCTAAATATTGTGTAATGTTGTTATGATTTTTTTTCCAATTTATTTTTTTCCTTGTTGTGCTTTCTTTTTGTTTTCTTACTCCACTTCATTATTACATTCTTAATTTAAATTTAAATCGTAGAAAAATCTCTTTTAATATTATCTTCTTTCACAAAACAGGTAAAACAGAATAAATGCGGGAAATCGCAATTTTTACATTACGTTTTAACTGAAAATAATTTTCATTTTTTTTTTTTTATTGTTTCACTTTTCTTTTCTGAAATATTAAAACGCAATTCATGTTATGCGTCTAATAATAGTGCTTGGATGATACGTGAATGACTTACTTTTTGTACCTTCTTCACATTATATATAAATATATTATTATTTTGAATAAAATTATAATAAATTTGTGTATATCAAAATCTTCACTTTTCTATCGTCGCCCATTAACATTTTCTTTTCCAAATATTTTTATGAAATAAAGATAATGTTAAAAGAGCATTATAGAATTTTTATGAGAAAACGAACTTTTTTCAACATTATATATCGTCTAAATAATACATAATATGTAATTGCACTGAAATGAAGAGAACGAAAAAAAAAAGATAAATGAATTTTCCAAATAAAATTTATTATCCATTTACGTGAAATTTAGTGAAATTGATTGAATTCTTTTCGTTTTATATGTATTAATGTATTATGCTGTTGCTGTGTGTTATATGATATTACTGTAACAATAGAACTGTTGGTTGTTCTGCCGTGGGGGTACAGACGATTTTATATATGTAGTATTGTAGAATTGTGGGATGATTTCTTTTTCCTTCTTCTCCTCATTTTTTTCTTTCTTTATTCTTTTGTATAAATGAGAAAATAAAGCAATAAGTTCTAGCTTTTAAAAATTGCTTCGAATAATATAGTTTATGTGGAAGAATAAAAATAAATCTGTCATTTCAAGTTTAGTTATTTCAGTATCAGCATTCTGACATTATTTTTTTTTGGTGAGGGTAAGTTTAACCGTCTCTTCTTTTTTTCTTTTCGCCAACACCAAACACTGTGGATCTGGTTGAAAATTGTGGGATCATCATAATCTTTCAATTTCAAATTGACGCACGTATACTTATTATACCTTCCGATGCGTTAACTGTATACCTATATTATGCGGTTTGGTGTAATGATATTTATTGCTTGAATGAAGATGATGACAATTTTCTTTAGTATTTATTATTCTATGTATATCTAATACATATACAAGTTATAGAAATGTTAATATTATGGGATCACACTTTTATATTAAATAGAATAGATAATTCAATAATATTGAAATAGAAAGCATTCATCAAATATGTATACCTAATATCTAATATGTACTATCGTTTACTTATGTGCTTAGTTAAAAAGAAAAAAAAAATAGAAATATTTTTATTTTGGTGAGAATAATTTTGGAGTACCAATCTATTTAATTTTAACTGTATTCAATAAAGCCATCAATTTCATATGATGTTAAGTCTATTTAATAAGTAATATATCATTACACATTACACCATATAATAAATCACAATAAAAAACCATTAACATCTGCAATTCGCCGTATTAACATAATGTAATGAAAAAAAAATATATTGTTAGCTATACACTGATAGAAATAATTTGTTTGGTAAATCTGTATTAGTGATACATTATCTACATGAAATAAATTTAGTTATAACTGCAGAATAATAAATGTACTTTAATAAACATATAATTATTTTTTTTTTTTTATTAAATGTAAGAGAAATATTGTATTTGGTTAAAATATTTCGTATATTTCTCATAAATATAGAATGTCGTAAATACAATAATATCTATCACAGATAAATTAATTATATTATTATTTGTAGGATATATAAATATTATTATAACAAATTCTAATTTTATTATTGCAGATATAATATAGTTATACAAATTGATACAAATGTAATATATTTAGAAATTTTCGTCGAAGATTATTTTATTGCTTCACTTTATACCGATGCAATGGCACATATCTTTAACATATATGTATTACATATTTGTATTTGCGTCATTTTATATCTGTAGTGCATATATTTATTTCTATCAGTGTACCTACTTTCTTTTTTTTCTTTTTTTTAGAATGAAAGACATAAATTTATCTACAAAAACATGTGTAAATTCTACTGTATACCTACTGTCTTAATATTTGTGGGTGGACGGGCTTGTTAAGTTACCCCAACTCAAAGTATTTACCGCACGTGAATGAAACAAAGGTTTCTATCAAAGTCAATGTATAACAATACGTATACTCACCGCTTAAGAACAATGCAATATGCAACCCAGTTCTTTTTCCACTTTTTTTATTATTGTTATTTTTTTTTAAAACTTCTAGTGAAGTGTATGGGTACTTATAAGGTTTGTATTATCTATGGTATATAGTATTGAAATACGTACACATTTCATTATAACTTTGGCGACCCATAAACACAGTACTCCAAAAAAATACATACGTGATGGAAAAGAAAAATGTCATATAAAAATGTATGACGACTTACGTTACGTCATAAATGCGAAACATATTTTCTGCGTATACTGCAGTGCTTTTTGAGATAATATTTCGCCATATATACCTAACTCATTTGAATGAAAAGAAAATCATCTAAAAACCTTGTCGTTACTCGTATGTAGGTTAGGTACCTCATACCCTATATACCGTGATCGTACAATACAATCAACTTAAATTTAAGCGCAACAGGAAAAGAACCATAGAATTACTGACGACATTTCAACTTTGATTCTTCATTCATCTTTTCATCAACATTTTTTAAACATTAAAGTATTAGCGACTAGGCTGTGTGACGTTGCTATTCATCATAACGCATTACATTCATAGAAATTATAAATAGTCAGTATAGGGAGAATATATAATACTTGGAATATAATAAAATAAATAAAAATAAAAAACATGTTGCGAAAAAGCTTTTTATACAAAATTTTATTTTGTTTTTATTTTAAATAGTTCAAGCTTTTTCTTCATCTTTCTGAACA
>JAABKK020053338.1:19477-38729 GCA_011634745.2 Catotricha subobsoleta
ATTATTGGTTAGAGAAAAGTAGAAGAGTACACGCGCGTCTTTAAAGGTTATTTGAGTTCAAGTATTTAAGTAATATAAATATTAAATATGTATTAGAGTGGATCGATTTCTTTTTTCATACCTTTTACATACCATGATTTTCAGAAATGCATTTGATCTCCTGATTTACGTGTAAAAAGATTTTCAAAAATAAATGAGATCTTCGATGTGTTAAAGTGAGCTACAAGGTAGAACTTCGCGTTCTAATTAGGGTTAAAACCTCGGGGTTGTTTTTTTTAAACTTGAGATACTTTTCTTTTACCTATAGGTTTTTTTTTAAGTTCGACTCGGGGTCCCCAAGGCTCTTACTTTTTTTTTTAAATAAATATTTTCTATGTGGAATATGTAGGAAAGTTTTTCGTTTTCCCCATTTAATATAAGTTTTTTCTTTTTGAATTTTTATATTAACGTGTTGAAAATACAAATCGCACTCAAATAAACTTATTTTATAATTTAATTTTTCTTTTTATAGGAGAAGTTTTTCGCTCGTAATTATTAAAAAAGATTTTTTGTTTTATTCTTATTCATTATGTTCTTTCTATGTGTTGTGGTTTAGCAATAAACAGATTGCCACTGGTTTGAGTTGTGCAATGCATATTATAAATGAAGAGCATTGATGATGATGAATATTGAAAATGTATTTTGTTTATAAATAAAGAAAAAAGAAATAAATAAAATAACTTTAAAGGAAAAGAACTTTTCACATTACCTTTTTCATTTATTTTTGAGATTTTCTTAATTCTTTCTTCTTGTTAGAAATAATGATGGTTCGACGAAAATATTTTTTTTTTTTTTCTATCACAAAATTATTAAAGATAAATATTTCGAATATTTTTGTTTTTCAATGCATTTGAATAAAAATTTTGAAATAATTAAAAACATATTTCTGTCACAACTATATATTAATTGTTGGTCACATTCTCAATTTCTAACCAGACATTTACGTTTTCCAGTAAGCACTTAAAAACATTTATAAATAACTATGGATTTAACTCACCAAAGCTGACGCCATTTGTTTTATTATTATCTTTGTCCGGTTTCGGACCACCTAATGGTTCCAGTTCAATGCCATCAGTAGTCGCCACCTTATAATCACGTTTGGACATTTTTTTACAAACACCACAGCATAACATTTAGTATGATTAATTTTTGTATAACTTTTTTCTTTAAGTAATTCAATATTATTATTTTTTAGACAATCACGTTATATTTTCAAAAGTGTGTAAATTTGTAGAATTTTAAATATATAAAAAATGATTTTTCTTTAATGAAAATATGATACGTTTAATATAGCATGTTAACTATTCTGATGGTTTTTTTCTCTGATATTATTTCATACATTTAAAGCTTTATGTTACTGAGTTTGCGGTTATTAAATAGAACCTGAAAGTAAAGTAAAATAAATTATTTGTAATTAATTTTTAACAGAATAATTTTATGTTGTTTACTTATGCATATATAGAATTGTTAATGAATAATGAATCATTGAAATGATGACCGATAGATAATGTTCAGAAGGGGTAATAATAACAAAAAAAAATCCTAAAGGACATATTCAGTCTTCTAATTAAAACTTCTCGTTTCTAAATGTAGTTTGCTAACGTTTCTACTTTATTTTCTTAAGAAGTTACCAAGAAGTTAATAAATTAATTTACATTTCCAACATTTAGGGGCCACAAATCTTGGAGTCACTTGGAATTTTTCGATATTCATTTCAAATATTCTAAAAAAAAGTTGGAGTCAGGAGCCACGGGTTGGTCTGTATCTTACATCTCAACACAAGAAAGCTTCAAAATTATTATACTATTATTAGATTACATTAAATACATTTTTTTTTTTTTAATTAACTATAATTTACTGCGATAACAATATAATAATAGCAATTACCAAGAAACACAAAAATGATCCCCTCATTGATCCCTATCATTCAAAATTCTATGATAGCTTTAATTAAAATTTTATATTAAAATGAAAAGGCACGTTCAGAGGCAACCAATTTTCAAGTACCATTAATTTCTAATAAAACCGGATAAAATCAGAAAATATTTTAACGAATATTATAAAAGGTACTTCCATCTAAACTTGATAGACAATATCTGGGTTCGCATATTGTAATTCTCTTATTTACTTAAAAATGTTATTCGCAATTGCTATACACTGAACCGTTTTGTTTAAAGGCCACCAACATTTATTTTAGGTTTAATTTTAATGTGATATTTTAATATTTCCATCATTTCGTTTTGCAATATTAATTTTAAAATACTGGTATTTTTCCTTCATATTCTTATTTGCATTATTATTTAATTTTTAAGAAATAATTTATAAATGTTTTATTCTACTGAAGTCTGAAATAATGAAAATTTAATTAATATTGTGTGAAAAAATAATTTACTATATGAAATTTTGGTTAAACTCTAATCAATTATTTTAAAAATAATCTTTAATAGGAAATATTTTATTATCACTATATATATGCACCAAATAAAATACCAATAAATGTATAAAGCCTGCACACTTATGACGATTAATTATACGCCTGCATTAGATTCACCAAATAAAATAAGTTCTTGCTTATTTTTTATATCTCTGCAAAATGGCCAGATCTTGATTTTAGGCATGTACAAAGTAGTCTAGGTTTTTTGATTTCAAAGTTTCCCAAAATAATTGCCGCTATATGTAAGTATAACATAAATTAATGTACAAAATAATAATTAGGTATTCGTTTCACCCATTGGTTTATGTATAAAAATATCAATACATATATAAAATATAAACTATCCATGTGTGTAGATGTAGTTATCCCTAATCCCTATTAACCTACAAGTCTTTTCGAAAAATATAATATTATGGTTCGGATTAAAGACTTTCTTTTCTTTTTTTTTGTACAGTTGTAAGTGCTTCTTTAACTTGCCCCTACATACTAATTTTGTTTGTTTATGTTTTATTCAGAAAATATTTTTTTTTTACATAATATTATATAGCATTATATTTTATGTGAAATTTAATTTTTTTGATTTTTCGGCGAAAAATAATTATTAAAATGGTTTGGTTTTCGTAAATAGATATTTGTAAAGGAAAAATAATTTAGAAAATCTTTATATATGATTCATACTTATTTCCAATATAATTCTAATGAATAATGATTAAAAACAGTCGTTAAAGTTTAAATTCAAAAATTTGAAGTTGAGAATGAGTATTTATTTGCTTACATTAATGATATTTAATTTTTTACATTATCGATATTTTATTCGTTTTCATAGTAATTTTGTAACGTTACTTTCGAACTCTGAATCAAAATCTTTTACGAAATTTATCATTTATATCGTTTTGCTAATCATAATCAAGCTGGCAGAAAGACATTAAAATGACGTCGTAAATTTAAATCAAATTATTTACAGGAAAATGAAAAAAAAAAAAATTATTAATTAATGTGTAAAATCGCTTGAAAATTTTAAAATATTATATTTTCGTTGCACATCACTTTTTTTATGACCTGCATAATTTTTTTTAGATCAACACAACAATTGATATTAATGATCTGATCGATTATATTGCCCATATAAACCTGATCTAAATTACAATTCGTACATTGTTCTTAAAACATGGTTCAGATTTTATAAAAAAAAAAAAAATTAAAAATATTATTGCTTTATTATTCAAAATTAAATTACCATTTTTAATAACTTTTTATTATATTTTATAATATAAAAAAAATATCAATCTGATCTTTGCCTGTCTATGACAAAAAGATCAGATCAATTATGACGATATTATATAGATCGCGATCAGTATCTAACACTATATTTTAGTGTGTATCTAATAAAACACTTCTTCAATAAAATATCAAAGTCGAGGTTTATTTAACATACAGTTTGTTTTTCTATATATGGCAAAGAAATGTGCAAGCGAGATAAAACATATAAACGCTTGAAGTGTGAAGAGTTTATCTTTGCCAGAATTAGAAAATCGTACTGTAAAATAGTTATTATAAACTATATCCGATTGTCTATAAAAATAATTTTCTCTAAGCAACTTTTTTTAATTTCAATTACTATTTGAACATAAAAATTCTATTATTATAAATTTACGTGAAATTCAGTCCTACCTCTATATATAATATATCGAATAAGTCTATTATATGTATATATGTAAAAAATAAAACGTATAGTTAATTTAGCAAAATTGTCTTGTTATTCATTTATATTTTTCTTGTTATGCGTTTCCGCATAGTTAATTTACAAATAGAATTGCAAGATTTTAGTCATCGTTCTAAATACAAGACAAAAACAAACGGCAACAAGTATTTAAGCGCTACAGAACTCTGTATTCTGTAGTTTTAAAACTCTCATTTTACCACGTCTACCGGCAATCAAAATTATATTAATGTAGTTTATCTCTTGGACTTTTAATTAATACATAGAACAATTTATAAAAGTAAATTGCTGTTTTAAAAATGAGATCAAATTATTGTTTTAAATAAATTTTAGCGAGAAAATAATATGAGTTGGAGTTGAGAGCCCACATTTTGATTAACTAAGAAAACAATTCAGTATTTAAATTGCTTGAAATTAAAGTGAATTATTGTTCGTTCATATTTACTCAATCTGTAATAAAATTCACGACAAATTTATTCCAATTTTAAAATTATGTATGCAATTTTTTTTCGAAAATAAATAGCTCTTAGTTTCGGAATGCTTATTAAATAAAAGTCGAGTTGAAATATGCATTGTTATTTAAGATTTTTTTTTGCTTTATAGAAAATCAAACTGTATTTGATTTGAAAATCGTCATAAATATACGAAAAAAAAAAACATGTTTATGACCTTAGATCAAAGTGATCTTTGTATACATAACTATTAATTACGTACTTACTTAAGAATAAAAAATTAGAGTAATTCTTACTATTTTTTTTTATATCAGATTGACTAAGTAATGTAATCAGCAACACAAAGCACATATAATATAACCTAAATTAATGTGTTAAGAATAATACTTTGTTGCGTTAGTTACTCTCTTAAAAATAATTAGGCCGAACTCATTATCAGTCTGAGTAAGATATAGCACAATACCGTGTGTCGGATGATTCAGTTATGGTTTAGTTTTTGAAAAGTGAAGATACAAAAAATTTAACGTCCTAACTATTTTTATTTTATTTTTGTAACACATAATAAAAATGATTGCAATAAAATTAATAGCATTGCTTTTATATCTGAACTTCTCAAATTGTGATGCAGATAAAGATCGAATACTTGTCGATCAATTAATATCCGATTATTTAAAAGCAGAAGAAAGTCTTTGGCGTGTTATTGAAGGTCGTGAAGATAGTACACTACAACAAATATACAATGTGCATACACGATTTTTGAATAAAAATTATGGTGAATCAAATATATTTCTAAGTACATTACTTCTTGGTCGCCATCAAAAAATTGTGAATAACCTGCGAGATATTAATGAAACATCCGAACAAATTGCAACTGAATTTTTTGTGAACCGTGATTATGCAGTTTTAAGTAATGTTTCTCAAAGTGGTGTGAATCTTGTAAAAAAAATTGAACTTATTTATACGGAAACAATTAATTCAGCAAAATTCTGGCATGATATTAAAAATGTATGAAATAAAAAAAAAAAAAATTATATATATAAATATATATATAATTTAACAATAATTTTTGTTTTTTGTTTTTTGTTTTTTTAAGTTAACCGATGATTGTCATAAATTCACAAGTCTAGTTGAATCCGAACATCATTTGATATTTGAATATTACAAAGACATTCAGGCAGCTTCACTGAGAACTTATATAACGGTACAATTGTCGTATATGATTTTGCATTTGCATGAAAGTGGAAACTTCCGAGAACAATCTTTACAATATCGAGATCTTTACAAACAACAGAATACTTTCATTAAAAAGAAATTTAAGAATCAATTACTACTTGCAAATCGAGATGTTTGGACATGTGATCCATTTAACTATAAACGTTAGTATCACTAGAATATTAATAAATAATAATTATGTAATTAATCGATATTTTAGTAAAAGGAGTGAATCAACAAATAACTAGATTTCTGCAAGGCTATATAGACAATGAAGTCAATTTAAATACAGATGATAGCTGTAAGTTATCCTGTTCCGACTATAGAAAAACTAAGCACTATGATTGCCGACCTGACACACTCTGTGATCACAGTGGTAATAGAAAAAATTCAGTAAGATGCAATGGTATTGTCCGAAATTGTGGTGGCATTGATGAGAATTTAAATGTTTGTCTATCAGTAAGTTTGAAATAACCAGCATTTTTTTATTTTGTGGTTAATTAATTGTACATAAAAAAATATTTTTTAGGAGATGGACAATCGGCGGTATGATTCTATTACGGAAGATGGCGGAAGACGTATTGGAATAGATGAATATTGCGAAAGTAAATCGAACTTGAATGTGAGTGTTATTAAGAGCAGTTTGGTAGAATATTATTCAACTCATGAAATCTATTTACAGGTAAAAGCATGGATACGGTGGTTCGTTAAATGTAGCACCTGTTTTTGTTTATGCGATGAGTCAGGTAATAATGTTAAATTAATATATTCTCATGTGAATATTGATCAATGATCATGTAAATTTTGCAGGTCCATTATCCGATAGGTTTTTCAGTTTACGACCGGTTGAATCCAATATCAAGGAAAATAAGTATTCACACTAAATTACATAAAATAGAATTAATTTTCATATTTAGTTAAATTTTTTTTTAACAGAATAGTCACTGGAGTCTATATAACGAAAGTAAATCGATTAATTCAATTTGTAATTTCTGAACGAGAGCTTCAAGTTAATGAAAAAACTGATAGAAACCCAAATCATTATACAACATTGAAAGCCGCCAATGAATTCAAATTAGATGATGAATTCATAAGGGATGGCGTCGATTATCATACAATAACTTATGAACATCGTTCAATTAATCTTGATGATATAATAGCACCAACAGGACAAGTTGTTACTGGTGTTCGTTTTCATGTTGATAACGGACGAATAAAATTACAAATAAAAGCAACCGATTTTGATATAACTACAGGCCGTTTAATAAATTTAGATAAAAGTGTATGGTTATCAAATCTAAATGGTGGTAAAAATAAAATCACTTTAAATCGGCCTGACGTGCCTACAAAGTCACCATTTAGATCCGTGCCAAACACAACACCAAATTCTTACATTGAATTTGGTCCAAGTGATTTTCAAAATGACTTAGCTCAATCTACGGTACCTTTTATTGAAGGTTTAAGAGTAGAACCAACATTTCCAGTGCCATTATCTGGAGTTGGACTTTATTATAAAGGACAGCCAGGCTATGGTGGTTTTATTGCACCAAAAGTTATAGTCTATAATTTCGAGCCATACATTACGGTGGCCGAAAATTAAAATTCCATTACTTTTTTTTATTTTGTACAGTTCTAGTTTTTAAAAAAATATATTAAACTTTTATTATTATTATTATTACTATTACTATGTGTATCATTGAAGACAGTAATTTATAAAAAAAAATACAAGGTATGTCACTTTCTATTATATATACTCTGAACTAAACAGCTATTAGTATAAACATTTCATTCTTATTCGCTTCCGCATATAAGTGTTCTTTATTAAAACTGTCCAATAAAATAAAAAAAAAAAATATAGAAAATAATTGGTGATTCAATCCACCTGGGACATACTGTATCAAAAATCAGAAAAAATGTTCGTTTAAAAGATCAAATTCTACATAAAACTATAGCTTGCATTAGAATTTATTTGATTAATATGAAAGAGTCAAGGTCATTTAATTACTTTTATTCGAACGTACTCTGTTTTTACTTCATTTATGAAAATTTTGAAAATTTTGAAAAAAAATTAAGCATTGATTTCTTGATTTTTTTACTAAGTCTGTTTTACTCAGAATTTAATGGCAGAATTTTGATCATCGATAAACCAAAAGTCGTAGAATTTTTTTTTTCTTTAAAATAATTAAGGTGGTGATTTTTTTTTCGTGAACGCAATGTAGTAAACAAAGTTGGATTTTTTTCTCAGCATTGAGTGATCGAAACCAAATTTTCAAGCGAATAAAATCCTACATCGTTTGGTACTATTCCTAACAAAAATGAAGCAGTATAACAATCCATTCCTAGCTTTTTTATGTATGACCAATATTTGTAAATCGATTGTTATTGTATTTTTTTTTTTTTAATTTTTCGTATATTCTCCATAACTATAAGGTATTACCTATTTGAAATAGTGAAATTGCGATTATATAATTACAATTTTTTATTGCTAAATGAGATCCAAAATAGAAATAATATTTCAAAAACAGAAATAGATTTTTCATAATATTAACTTTAAAAAATCACTTGGCTATTTTTTTTTTCTTATCATATTAAATAGATTACTAACTAAATTACTAACACTCTATTCATAAAATTTTCATAATATTTGTATTATAACTAATGTACGTTTTAATGTTATCGCATCGATCCCTCATATAATAATATATATTTTTATAGCTTTATATTTAAATAGAATTATTATTATGTTATGTTCACAATTCTTAGGCTCTTATACATAAAAGAGATATTGGTTATAAACACATTTATAAAAATATTATGACCTTTTATTCACTATCTTAAAATGTATATTATTTACATTTAATATATAGACAAAAATAAATACCGATCCCAATAAAAATTTACATCAGCCTAAGTTGTCAAATTATTAATTTTCAGTTTGAAATAATCATAATCATACATCAAGGAATTTGTGTCACACTCTATTTAAGTGATTTTTTTTTTTTTTAGTGGTAGAACCTGTGCCTTTCATTTTTACAATAAATAAATAATAATAAAAAAAAGAAGAGCAAAACAATAAGCAAATAACCAAAACAATGTTGACCATAAAATGTATAATATTTTTGTTAATTTTCGAATTATCATTTGGTGAAAGAGATCAATTAGAAATTATTAAATTAACATCAAATTATTTACAAACAGAAACAAATATATGGCATGTAATTGATCGTCGCGAAGAAAATACTTTAGAACAAATTTATGATAATCATAAAATTAGTTTGAATGTAAATCTTTTTCAAAACTTCATTGCTCGTAATCGATTAAATGTCAACAGAATGTTAATCGATAATATTCAATTTCTAAATAAAACGTCAGTTAATGGTTACAATATTTTAAGAAATCGTGATTACGGTGGACTCAATAGTTTTGTGAGAAATGTTGTTGTGAATGTTACACAAGCTTTAAGTGGTGTCATAAATATAAGTGGTACATTGGAATTTTGGGAAGATCTTAGAAATGTTAGTCCACAATTAAATATAACACAGAAGTTTTTGTGTCCTTTTTTTATTATTATTATTAAAAACTATTTAAATTGCATTCTCATTTTAGGAATCAAAAATATGTAAACAACATTACACCGTTAATTATCAAGCTGAACATCAAATCATAATTGAGGCGTATAAAGATATTCAAGCAATATTTTTAAGAGGATACATCATTGGCCAGTTGTCCTATATGATTTTAGCTCTTCGTGAAAAAGGTATACTCAAGATAAAAATTACGGTTGGATTCATTTGGTTTGAGAGATTTACTGACATTGCATTATTTGAATTGTTTTCCAGAAAAGTATTGGCAGAAATCGCAGGAATTACGTGATATTTTTCTCAAACATAACGACCAAATGCAAGGAATCATAAAAAATATTTTAAAGATATCAAATCGGGAGCTATCGTCATGCAGTCCAGATAATTATTTGAATGGTTAGCGACAGAATATTTAACGAATAGAAGAGAAGAGAAATTTTAGCGATGAAAGAAAATCATGTTTTTTTTTATATATGTATTTAGATTCAAAAGAATATGAAGAAATATCAAATTTTCTGCAAGGTTTCGTCGACAATGAAATTAATCTTAATGTTGATCAGACTTGTACTAAAACTTGTACCGATTATACAATAACACAGCAATATGGATGCCATAGGGATACTATATGTGCTCCAAATAACAATATTAATAAACTAAATAAACATATTTGTAATGGTACAATTAGAGATTGTCAATTTATAGAATCGGACTTGGAAATATGTCCATCAGTAAAATAATATGCAATTTGATATTATTGGTTATTATTAATAGCTTTCTAATTTTCTATCTTCTTTTCTAGATTATCGATAAAAGACGTTACAAATATCTAAAGTATAAAGGTGGAAAAACTTTTGGGAATATCGGAGGATGCGCACAAAGTATACAAGTAAGTAATCCTAGTCAGGGTCAGGGAAAATGTATTTTTTTTTCTTTCAAATACATATCAAAATTAAATTTTAAACTTTTATTTAAAATATAATAATAAAAAAAAAAATACAAATATTTTATAACAGATACAACACACTGTTTAAATTGTATTTTAAAAATTTTCATGAAAAACATGATTTAAATTCAAATAAAACATGTTTTTTATAAAATAGGGAATACGTTTTAAATATAAGTTCCATTTCTGTTGCTAGGAATGCTAGGATACATATTTAAAAATGTTCTTTATGTTATCGATTTAAAGGCAGAGTCTTGGACTGATTGGTTTGTGAGATGTCATTTATGTTTTTGTCTATGCGATGAAGAAAGTAATCAAGAGTCGGATAGATATTTTAATTTACGTGATGTAATATCAGACGTGTATTCAAATAAGTAAGAAAGAATTTTAGTATGTAATTTCATTTTTTAAATTCCCATTGAAACATATTATTTTACAGCATTGTAACAGGAGTGCATTTCGCAAAGTATAATCGATTAATTGAGCTTGTTATTTCCGAACGAAAACTACTTGGTTATGGTAAAGTAAAGCCCACAAATAATTATTTCCATCATGATTACCCGAACTGGAAACGAGCTAATCGTAAATTTAATTTAAATGACCCAAATATTAAAGAAGGTGTCGATTATCATAAGCTAACCTATAATAATCGATCAATCAATTTCGACACAGTAATTGCACCGAAAGGACAAGTTGTTACAGGAGTACGATTTCAAATGCATAACGGTCACATACGTATTGAAGTGCGAGCAAACGATTTTGATTTTCAAACAGGTCGCATATTTGTTGAAAATAGTACATGGTTATCAAATGAAAACAGTGGTCAAGAGAAAATAGTATTACATAAGCCAAGGGCCATTGGATTACTTGGAAAGCCAATTATAAATACTATTCCCAATACATATATTGAATTCGGTCCATCCGATATTGAAACAGACATTGCACAGACTACGGTTCCATTTATTGAAACGACCAAAGTTGAACCAATTGTGCCTACATTATTATCAGGTGTAGGCCTTCATTATAAAGGTAAACCAGGACATGGAGGTGTAATTGCACCAACGCTAGTTGTTTATGATTTTGAATCGTATATATTTAATGAAAATACATAAAATTTCACCAAAAATTTTCAACTATGTAAATATTTTGCTAAGCGGCATAAATGAATATAAATAAAATACATAACTAACGTCGTTCTTTGTTTAATTATTTAGAGTGTTTTCACTTTGTCCTTTGTGCCAATATATTTTATACATTTTCCACTTTAGGTATTCTCATTCTCATTCTCAAATAGACAATTTAAAAGCTTTCAATAAATTTATTCTCGGATTGCTTATAATATCTGATATTGACATAACTTTTCTTTGATATGTAAATATTCACTACAAATATGTATTTTGTGAAAGAGTTTTCTGATACAAATAATGGCTGACATTTGCATATCGTACAAAGTATATGTACCACTTTACCACCTATACAGTATACATATACATACATCCATTGAGTGAATAATTTGTTTTTCATAGTTTCAATTTGTTAGAAAATATAAGATTTGGTTGGATGTATGTATTGTGTAGTGCAATTTTTTTTGTTATGTTAAAATAATTATAATATTTATTTAAATAAAATTTTCTATAAAGAAATCAAAAATGTAATGGAGCAGCGCCAAGTTTTAATATTAAGGGAATTATAATTAATATGAATCTTAATATTTCTTATATACTTAAATAACGATGTGTGCGATAGTAAAAGTAATTCCTGTTTCTGAATAATTGTTTTGTGTAGCTAAAATCGTCAATGACCATGACATTATTATTTTAAAAACAAAACAAAAAAAAATATATACATATATAAATGAAAATATTATCAAATACCGCTTCTATATAGTATCTTATATATTAATATTAGTTTTCTTATCTCAAATATAGACGTAAGCAACAACAAATTTATTTTTTATTTACTATTCATTTCGTTTAATAATTAAGTAAATAAGTCAATACATCTCTAAAATGTGACACCGAATATTATATAATTAAATTGAATGCATATTACAACATATATTTAAATGTGAGTGCATTATAAAGAAGAAATTTCATTAATTTGAGCGAAATATCATATTGTTTAAGCGTGTTTAATTTAGTAATTAAAATGTTTAAAATCGATTTGGTGTTCATTTGTATGCCATTCTCAATTATAATTTTAATATTATGCAATCAATCATTAATGCAACCAGTGCAAAACATTGACACATTAATAGACGATTATTTGAAAGCAGAAGAAAGTCTTTGGCATATTGTACGGTCGAATCGAGCTAATGACGATCAGCAATTGCAACACATTTACAACACACATGAAAAATATTTGGGTAAAAATTTTGGGGAAACAGGAATATTTCGATCAAAAAAGTTATTACCAAGAGGTCACAAAATTCTACAAAATATTGAATCGATCAATACAACAGCAAATAATGGATATCAATTTTTGCGGCTTAAAATCTATGATGATATGCTTGTGTATTCAGAAGACGCTATTCAAGGTCTACCTAATATGATGACCATCATTTATAATTCAACGATTGACCCAGATTTTTGGAATTCGGTACGACATGTAAGACTGCTTTATAAAATTCTTTCAATTTAAAATGTAATAAAAAAAATAATTTAATCTTTTGTTTATTAATTAGAGTTTTCAACTTTGTGATAAACACACTAAGTATGTACTTGCTGAGAGTCAAATATTAATGGAATATTATACAGAAATTCTTTCAGCACTGTTAAAGGGTTTTATGTCGATTCAATTATCTTATATGAGACTTTCAATTAAAGGCAATGGTAAGGCTTTAATTATTAAACTTAAATTATTTTCATAGAATCGTGTTTTAGAAATAAAACATATCCTTCATAATTCAGTTGCGTAACGTAGAAATTTTACTATATAAAAACTATGAATATGTGTAGGATTTACCGTCAGGTAATGATTTTTCATGATAATTCGTACATTTTGTTTTACGTTGCAGCTGATCCAGAAATTATCGTAAACAATAATTAACGTTTACGAAATTTAAGCAAAGTGTCTAATTTAATTATGCGACAAAGTAATCACTTAAATTCTTACAGAAAACTATCGTGAACAAGGTAAACAATTACGAGAAGAATTTATATATCGCATTGCCAAAGTTCAAGATAATGTAAAGGATCTTCTGAAAGTTGCTAATCGAGATATGTGGGCTTGTGATGTGAATGATTTTTCAAAAAATAGTAAGAATTTTACTTTCACTTCTTTTTCAACAAATTTAAAAATAAAAAAAATAATATTGGTTCCATAATTTTTTTTTCGTTTCTTGTTTTGTTCGTTTTTTTTGTTCATTTAGGTTTTTCTCAGTATTCATTGGTTGGTTGATATACTTACTTAAAGACGCAGAATTTTGTTTTCGTGAAAATATTCATATTTTGGTTTTGAAATATTTCGCTTTTCGCTCGTGGGATTTAAATCTGTGGTGAGGTAATGATTTTTTTTTGTTTATTCCAAATTTTCTCAGCATTTACTGAACAGATCGAAACCATGCCATGTATATTTTCACGAACACAACATTGTGACTTTATTGGTACATCAATGACATATGGTCGACCATAAAATCCTGAGAAAAAGAGGTATGAACAAAAAATTTAGTTTTTTGGTCAATTAGTAACATTCTTAATCAATATGAAGTCGTGTACCAATCCATTGGCAGAGCTACTAAATTGTAATATTATCTTATTTTTTGTATCATTTAGTCTCGTATATTGAAATAACACGACTGTTTCAAGGATATATTGACAATGAAGTAAATTTAAATAATAAAGATACTTGCACTAGTTCATGCGCAAATTATTTTTCTACACGAAGCTATCATTGTAAAAAAGACACGTTCTGTGCAGAAAATTATATTGACAAATCAAAGACAAAATGTTTTGGTAATGTATTCCATTGTACGTTTATTGAATCGGATATGAGTATATGTCCAGCTGTAAGTGCAATTTTTTGATTTTTTATATTTTACTTTTTGTTAACTTAATGATTATGCAAATGTTTCTTATTTAAGAATGACAATACAACACAAAGACGTTACAGTTTTATAAAATATGATAGTGGAAGAATATTGGGAAGAGATCAATTTTGTCCCGATCGAACAGAAGTGAATTCATGGTTACGATTTTTTGTAGAATGCAGTCAATGTTTTTGCTATTGCGATGAACCGGGTAATAAATATTAAAGAGTATATTGATTCATTTTGTGCTAACCAGGTGTCTATTAAATAGGTCCATTATCGGATAGATTTATTAGTTTACGAGCCGCTGTTTCAAATATCACAGAGAATAAGTAAACATTTTTAAATGTTTAATATAATCATTTTTAAAACCAGCTATTTGCCTTTTCATTGTATTTTCATAGAATTGTGACAGGTGTTGCGCTAACGAAAATTAATCGTGTCATTCATTTAATGATATCTGAAAGAGAACTTTTACAAAATGGTCAAATAAATGTGAACGATTCGATATCAACATGGAAAACAGCTGAAGAATTTCATATTGGTGAAAATGGTGGCGAGGAAGACATTGATTATCATACATTAAGTTGGGATAATCGTTCTCTTGATTTGGATACAATTACCGTAGCTGATGATCATTTAGTAACTGGCGTTCGTTTTCGTATTGTCCATGATCATATTCGTTTAGAGGTTCGTGGAACAGAATTTGACTATAGTTCTGGACGTTTAAAAGTCAACCAAATTAGTCCTTGGAAAGGAAATCATAACGATAAAAAAGAAAAATTGACTATAATTAAGCCAGATGTTCCAACTAGATCGTTGTACAAATCAATTCCTTATCCAGAAAATAATCAGTTTATTCAGTTTGAACCTAGCGATATAGATAAAGATGCTGCACAAACGACAATACCGTTCATTGATGCAACACCAGTGGAATCATTGACACCATTGTCTGGTGTTGGCATCTATTATAAATCACAACCAGGCTATGGTGGTTTTGTTGGACCAAAATTAATTGTTTTTGATTTGGGGTCATACATAACACCACCATCCCCAAGCATACTTTAACATTATTTTATTTGGAAATTTTGTAGAAAAATAATTATTCTGTATATTATTTAAAAAAATAAATAAATATAATTTAAGTATTAAGTGAATATGCATCAATTCCATACGAGTTCACATCGACCCTCACCAATTTCTGAGTTTTTGGCATTAATGGAAAGAGTTTTAAAAATAAAGATACCTTTATTTTTTAAATCGCTGAATTGCTTGTAGTTTAGAAATTAGAGTGGGTCAAAGTTTTCAATTTTTCGATATTTCTCTCGACAGTTCTTCAGTTTAGAGGTAATTTAAAAAAAATCGTGACTCCTGATACCTTAAACCGATTTTAAAGTTTTTAATACACAATCTCATTGGAGGTAGAAATATTTTAGAGGTAATGATTTTTTTAAGACTTGGAACAACAAATAATTCACGACCAAACACAAGCTCAAAACACCGTAGAATAGATTTAAAAAAATCAATTTTAAAATGGTTATCAAATTATTTTATGAAAAAAAAAAAAAAAGTCAGAATATTAGGTTTTTCTTCGTTCCGCTATTGCGCAAAATTATTTCCATGAACAAGTCATTTTGTGAAAAATAGACATATATGTGTAAACTTTTTTAAAAACAAAATAAATAATCTATGAATATCAAAAGTTTTTTATATCTACGATTTGTCTAAAGGTTCAACGAGATAATGGTAAAAATTTGGGCTCTGTGGGTTCCTTCAATCAAAAGTTATGATTCTTCTAAATTGACCTATTTCTTTACACAAACAAGATGTTAAATTGATCATCGTTTATCTCTAGCAAGTTAGTCTTTAAAATCGGCAAGCGTCGATTTGAATTTTGCATGATTTTGATCCTTTTCGTATTTAACAATAAAATAAAATGAATGAAAAATGTTTCGTTTTTTTGATTAATTTGAAAAATTTATTGCTATTTACATGTGTATACATAATTGTCTTTCTTTGTACACTAATGGCTTTGTGGTTTAAGAAATGGTCCAAAGTCATATGCGACCAATTTAACTGCAACAAATCCACCAAAACCAGATTCTCCCTTGTAATAAATTCCAATTCCGGACAGTGGTTTTGGTTCACTCGCTTCTAATAATACAGATTCAATGAACGGTATTGTCGTTTGTGCAGCATCCTTACCAATATCTGATGGTTCAAATTCAACATACTGATCGATTTTTTTAAAAGGATTTTGAATATTCAAAGTTTTGGTAGGTGCATCTGGTTTTTCGATTATTATTTTTTTTTTTTTATATTTACCACTGTTCTTTAACCAAATACTACTGTCCACATATACCCGACCAGTTTTATAATCAAACTGTGTTGCACGAATTTCAAGAGATAATCTTCCATCGATTAGGCCAAAGCGTACACCAGTTACGACTTGATCAGGCGGTACAATTATAGTATCAAGATCTATTGCACGGTTTTCCCATGTCAAAGAGTGATAATGAATTCCTTCTTGACTCACCGGGTCATTAAAATAATCAAAGTCATTATTTGTCCAAGAATCATTTTGTCGGAGTGTATCACTGACTTTACTGTCGCCAAGTAATTCTCTTTCAGAAATAACGAATTGTATGACGCGATTTTTTTTTTGAAGTGAAACTCCAGTAATAACTCTAAAATAAGCATATTATTTTCAATTTAAAATAAATATGTATTAAAAAAATAATGCAAATTTACTTATTTGACTGAATATCGGATACAACTTCACGTAAACTAAAAAATCGATCAGATTGCTCGCCTGGTTCATCGCAAAAACAAAAACAGCTACTACATCGATCAAATTCTAACCACCGGACCCATGACTGAACTTCTGATTTTTCAGCTTTAAAGCACATTATGTCATGACCAATAGTTGTTCCATTTTTAAATTTAGCATAATTATAGCGTCGATTTTCAATTTCGTCATTCTATAGAATTCAATTGGGAAGCATATGTGATATATATATATATATGTATATATTGTTAATATTAAAAAAAAAAAAAAAATTAATCTATGAATAAAGTATTGAATGTTGATACAGAAACTATATAACAACATACCACTAAACAAACACTCATATCGGATTCAATATTAGTACAATTTACAACATTTCCCTTGCACGTAGTTTTATTAAAATTTGGATGGGAGCACAATGTGGATTGATGACAATTATAATTTCTAGTGACTTTATAATCAAGACAAGAATTTTTGCAACTTTGATCTGAATTCAAATTGATTTCGTTATCAATATAGCCTTGCATAAAATTCGTTATGGTGACATAATAGTTATCTAAAAAATGAAAAAGAAAAAAAAATATATAACATTTCTCGTTGTGTAATAAAGTGTATGTAAAAATATTTTCATTACTTAAATCAGAATATGGGTTTGGATTGCATTTCCATAAATCTCTACTAGCCTCCCTTAACATGCGTTCTATTTCTTTACTAAAATTATCATACTTTGGGATGAAATCATAACGAAATATTTGTGATTCTTGCTGATAACTTCCATTTCCAGATAGTGCCAATAACATATATGATAGTTGAACCATTGCATAGCTTCTTATCAAACTTTTTGCTACATTTATGTAGTATTCTCGAACCAGCTGACTTTCGGATATAACAAATTTGACATACTTTGTACAACATTTAGCTTCCTATATAAATGAAATGGCAAAAATATGAATGCCTTTCTTAATAAAAAATATACTAAAAATCCATATATTTTTTTAAAAAAAATTACATACTTCTTTAACATGATCCATTACGATATTGGGTTGCAATGTTATATATAACAACGCATCTATATTTGATTTTAGATCAAATGAACTCTCAACCCAACTGTGAATATTATTCGGATTATAAACATTTCCATTTGCAACATTTTCATCATATAGGTAGTGATAATTTCGTTGTAACGTATTATTAATAGCAGATATATTTTCCCGTAAATTTCTAATATTTAATATTAAATATGATCTCCAATAATTATTACTTTCACGGGTATAACCAAAGAAATATGATTTATGTGCTTCAATGGTTTGCTCAATAGTTTTAATTTTAGTAATTTCATCTTCATTTCTGTTTACGGAAGACCATAAATTTTCCTCAGTCGTTAAATATTCAGAAACTACATCTGAAATGTATTTTAATTGTGACTCGTCTTCTGTCCATATTTGATTAATTAACAAAAACAATAATATTAAAATTGTAAATGGTTTCATTGAAAATTCATTAAAATACACAAATTATTAGTAAAACAAGTCGGGCAGTACCGTTCACTTTTGTTCCAAACTGACTTATGAATACTGCTAATTATAAAAACTGTATTGCACTGTACAGTAACATACTTTTGTACTTGAACTTATCGCACTTTAATTGAGAAATAAATAATACGAGTTATGTCGATGCCGAAGTAATTTTCTCATATTGATGAAACCGAATTATATTGACATATATATTATAAATATATAATATCATTTTAAATAAATATTAAGAAACGCAAGCAATGAGCAAAAAATATCGCTAAAACCATAAATTATTTGCAAATGTATTCAGTATATTTTGGATTTGTTGAAAATAGCAAAAAAAAAAAAATGTCTAATACAGTTGAGTCTCGATAATGTGAACTCATGTTTTTTTTTTAACGATTTCACGTTATTGAAAAATTCATTTTCAGGCCGTCGAACCGGAACTGAACCCGGAACAAAGGAACCGTTCCGAACGAAATTTTTGACCAAATTTAAGTGGAACCGGAACGGAACTGAATCCGAATTTATATTGGTTCAAT
>JAABKK020053339.1:0-11345 GCA_011634745.2 Catotricha subobsoleta
CAACAAAATACATTGCTTTGCCCACAGGATAAGCGGTGCCTAGCGGAATTTTTCAACACGAAAAGCATGGTTTATAATAAAAATATATCTTTTATAAAGAATATATTTAACATATAATATTTGTATCTTAACCCTTCTCATCGTTTGTATCAAAAGGACCAAATAAATATCTTGGAAGGTTTTTACCTATTATACCTTTACGAAAAATCTATTAATAACCTTGTAACTATGTAACCAAAAATAATTTAGTGAACTTAAAAAAGTTTGAATTTCAGGATAAGAAAAAGTGCTTATTCCACATAAGTATACTTATTTGGATATGGTTTCAGATTGAATTGAACTAAGAAATTTATTCAACACGCTAAGTTGAAAGAGGTGTAGTTGATTTAAATCGGAATTATTTTATAGTATTGCCAGTGTTGCCCGGTTTGTCCTCGAATAGAGGACAGAATTCGAGGACATTTCATGAAATTTATTGTTTGAACCTAAATATCTCGGTTCAGAGTGATTTTAAAGCAAAAAACTTATAAGTTGCCAGGTAAACAGCATTTAATTACGCGTCGATTGGTGTATTTAACGTCTCGATTCATGCAGGCGTTCTCCAATTATAGCTATTTAAAATTATCAATTTTTTCATCAAAATATAAGTAATTTTTGGTTCAAACATGAAATTTCATGAAATGTCTACGAATTCTGTCCTCTATTCGAGGACAAACCTAGCAACCCTGAGTATTGCCATAGAATTGAAAAAAAAAATCTTTGCGTCTCACTTGTACTTGTATATTTACAATGGATAGAAAAGGATGGAATATTTTTCAAACTGAAATTTTGCTGTGCATATTAGCAAATATTGAAAATGGATAAATGTTAAATCATTTCATTTTGGTCGTTATTTATAATTTTGAAACTATTTGCAGATATCTTGGAGTAGAAGGAGAATATAAGTTTTATGGCCCGCAGTTTGTGAAAATATGCTAACTCCTTCGAGTTCCCGATATCTATTAGTGGAAATTTGGTACTTATTATAGATTTTGTCATATAAAAAGCAATGAAAATAATAGATGAAGTAATCTAAATTATTTCGTGAAGAAATTATTAATAAAAATGGGATTGTGAAAAGTTAATGTTCTGATTGATACTACATATAATTCAAATAATAAATACAAATTTGATTGTCGCGTTTTTGCGGTTATTTAAATTATAGAAATGTTAACTCAAATATTTTAAAACAACTTCATTCACATGTAATCATTTTGCCAACATAGATTTATAATGAAAATCTTATTGAGAATTATTATGAATTTTATTGACGCCTGGTTGTGTAGCAACCAAACACCTTACAAATTTATAAATAAAAATAACATAAAAGCGGTTTGCTTGTGTATGAGAGTATGTAATGCACAGGCGTAAATAAAACCTAACGTTTCTTGTCTAATCATATAGGGAGACCGATTTTTAATTTTTTCTTTTTGGATTTTCGTAGATTGTAACAAATTAAAAGTATTGTTTTTTTTTTCAAAACATTAACGTAGCCTAAATCATTAGTGGCTGGGCGCAAACATTTTTTTTTCTAATGATGCCAAAGTGCTTAGAAAATCTGAATTGTAAAGATCTGCAATAAAAAGGGTGGGATGACGGGACAAGTTAAGAACTTTCTGAATTCAAAAAATATCAAATATTATTATTTAATAAAGATGACATTTCTATGAATGTCAACGTTTTCTAGTTGTGAATAAAATTAATAAAGAGCATGTCGTTCATTCACTTGTTACCTTCACTTACCTTATATTTGTATCACTAATTCCAGAGTTCTATTATTATTTTTTTATGATGTAAGCAATATATAAACCAACTGACACGTGTTTTTATACGAGAATATTATTTATGTGCGTTATCACCGCTATTTGCTACTATAGTTAAATGAGAAAAATAAATTCGACAAACTTTATTTACAAAAGAAAAAAAACAAGCTGCCAATGGATTGGTGCACGACTTCATTTTGTAAGAAATTAAAAAAAAAAAATCTGGAAGTTCAAAAAAAAGGTTTCAGTTTTGCTGACAGTTCACATCCCGTCAAACAAATTGATATTTTTCGTCTGAGAATGGACTGAAATGAGCCCAATCAGGCGGAATTCAGGCGATCAGGCGCGGTCCAACTCAAGTCCGACTCAAAGTCGGGCGCATGGTGGACAATGGTCAGGCACATCTGTTCGGGCAATTAACAGACGATTCACAGGCAATTCACGGACACAAATTTTCTTTTATAAAATGGAATAATAATATCAGGCGAATACCAGGCGCCAGGCGCAAATTGTTTGACGGGCATCATATTCACCATCATCATTATTGTAGCTCTACAACCTTAGATGCATCTTGTCTTCCTTCATAATTTGCCTCCAACTCGCCATTCACTCTGCCCTTGGATCTTCGTTTTGCTGTTACCCAAAGTTTTCTTGAATCTTTTAAATGTTGTTAAACTACCTCATCTGAACTTAGGCCAATAGATGATAATGTTTTCACAGGTGTGGTGAAGAAAATATATAACACTTTTTAGAAAATATTTTCTCCTTGCAAAATTATTATTTAAGTACGTACGTAAAAGCATTAAAATAATAAGTATATACGTGTGTTATAAAACACATTTGCTGCTCGAAATACATTTTAGAAATTATTTTTACAATTGTAAATATAGTTATTTGTTTAATAAGTACGCAGATACTGTTTCATTTCAAATTTCAAGTATAAATAGTCTGAGACTAAACGAAGTAAATTCATTCCAGCTTCATAAAGTGTTCGACAACTCTTTAGCATTTACTTTCCTATATTCATCATGAAAACTTTTACAATATTGTTCTGCATTGTATTCAGCATCTTCATTGAAGTAAATATAAATTGTTATAAATAAATTAATAAAATTCATCCGAATTGAGAAATAATACAATAATTTTATCATAGAATTCATATGCTGCTGCCGCTGTATATGTAGATCCCTATGCAGTGTGTCCAGAAAACTACGATGCAGCTGCCCTTTCAAGAGTAGTGCAGGACGCCCAAAATAACTTCCGAAAAATGACGTAAATATAATTAAATCAAAGTTATTTAAACATCGTGTCATCGTGTAATTCTATATTGAAATTGAAGTTTGTTGAATTTAATTTGTTATTTTTTTATTATTTAGAAATGCGAACAAGAATGCAAATAAGGCCAAATCAATAGAATTACAAATTCAATTTGAGAATGACTACTACGTGAAGGTTAACAATATATTCCGATGCATGAATTTGCATCCTGAAGTTAAACCAGCTCAAAATGTTCTCAGACCAATATCGAATCAATGGAACAAAGTTCTACAGAATTATCAAGATTGGTTTCTGGAACATGAAAAAATGTGAGAAAAACAATAATTATTACACATTTTTATGTTCTGATGGTTTCGCCAGACATTTATGCTAATAATTTGCTCAATTGTTGTTCAATTTCAAATATACTTCAAAAATTAAATTGCAATAATTGATTATTTTTTCAATTTACTAAGTTTAAATTTTAAAATATTATTTAGGTATACATTTTTCGGTTTAGTTTCCTTTCTATTTTGTAGCAAATTTCAAAAGAATTTTGCTTGATTTGTTTCAAAAACTTTATCGGTGCAGTTTTTTTTTAATTTTAGAACTACTCAAAATCCTACAAGTAAGCCACACAAACTTCTATTTACAGCTCATATAAACAACATTATTGCTGCAGAAAGATCAATGTTGGGCATTGTAATGAGAAATTCTCAGAGATAATATACGATCTCATATTAAATAAGATCAGTGATTTATGTATTATGATGAATTAAGTAGTCTATCTATCATATAATAAAATTGATCTGGTATCTAAATATATATCATAGATTACAGTTGAATAAACTAAGATCAATATATATTCATGGAAATGTTATACCAATTATATTTATGTCATAAATATGTGCTAAATCGATGCATATGCATAGAGATTAATTTTCATGTGACTAAAGAACATTTTCATTTTTGACTGAAGTCTCTCAGTCTTATACAATTTACTGAAAAACTGAAAACCAATTCGTTTAGCAATCTGATAAATTATCATCGGATATGCTCTTCTGTATGGAGAAAGTTGATAATTGAATGTGGCTGGTCATGTCAGCGATTTCCACACCCAATAAATATTGTTAAATTTACTAATATTAAATATTAATTAAAGTTGTATGCGTATCACGAACGCATCAACACATTAATATTTCCATAGATTAAAAAGTTAATATTGTATAATTCAACCCTTTTCAAGTAGGTATACATCTATTGGGAATCATATAAAATACAAACACATCAAATTTTCAATTATGTTTTTGGCAATAACAAAAATATAACTTTTAAAAAGAATATATTTAACATTTAATAACATTTGTATCTTAACTCTTCGTTCTCATCGTATGTGTAACAAAAATTACCAAATAAATATATTGGAAGGTTTTTACCAATTATAAAACTTCGTGAAAAATCTATTGATAACTTTGTAGCTAGTATAAATTTCAGAACTATGTAAGTATTCCACATATATTTGGATAACTAAGAAATTTATTCCACTAATTTTGAGCGGGGCTGTCGAATTAAATTGCAATACAATTCATTTTACAAATTAAAAATTGGTTTCAGAATTATTTAACGAACTTATTCTACATTTAAAATCGGAATGTAGTGCAAATTAAACGATAAATTACTTAAATAATAAACAAATTCAGTCAGATAAAACCGTAAGGGGTTTTTGTCAGATAACAGTTATTTTGGAAGTCTTTACATTTTTTTTTTTTAAATAACTAAGTATTCGAAATATTTGAAGTAATTACTTTGAATTTCCACTGGAACCAGTTGAAATCCCTACTTGTAGAAATTAGAAAGTCACTCATCAGCAATCGAAACTATATCCCTGATCACTTTGCTCCTGGTTCCAGTTATGAATTCCTATTGGAACCAGTAGAAATCCCTACTTCCAGAAAGTGACTAGTGACCATATAAAATGCTCAAAATCATTATTCATTTGTGTAATAGATGGCGCTGTTTTGTATGAGAATCATAGTCAGAATATTTTTTCTGTATCAGAATTAGATTTTATATCTTATTAGAGCTATATTAGTCAATATTTTACCACCGTGGAAATGCCCTTAAACACAATGAATAGAAAAAATGTTCTTAATCTATTTCATTTTCAATCAAAACCATATTTCTTATAAAAGCCACTGCGAGCACTATAAATAAAATGATTATTGAAAATTTCAAGAGATTTTAACTGAGCAACAATTATTTGGAATAAGAATCGCTGCCAAAATTTCACAATCATTTTGTATGCAAAGCAAAATAAACTTGATAAATTTCAAATAAATTTTTTTTTTTTTTTTAGTTAGATCACGAATTTTCCATCAATCAATTCGGTAGGTATTGGTTTTTATGATGGAACGGATTATGCCATCAATCATTTTCATTTTTTGAACTTCCGCATTAAGTAAATATATGTAAATTGCAAATGAATGTAGAAATCGACAAAATAAAAAAAAAATGCTTTGCATTAGGATTTTCAATAAACATCATGCTGTATTTATGGATAAATGTAAATTATTTATGTATGACGGATTGATAGACATTAAATAACAATAGATGATTAGCGTCTCAAAAATATAAAATCCAAAAAAAGAAAATATATGTCGTACATACGATTACATTTTTATATTCCAATCTATTTGATTAATAAAAATTCATTTGATAGAAGCTCGCTGTTTATCAAAATAAATTTACACATTTTTTTTTCTTTGGTGTTATTACAGATGTTCCGGAAAAAATCACTGCAGTTTTGTATTTGCTGATGATCATCCATTTTCAATATTATGGGACAGCGGAACTGTTCGCATCAAATATATTTGTATGGAGGGTGAGTGTTTATGATTATTTCAATTTACAATTTTAATAAACCAAATACACAAAAGTTAGCGATTACAACATTATCCGTTCAAAACCATTTAATTTAATATGGAAATAATTTACCCCAATTAAATGGAAGTTTTTTTTGAAAAAAGAACGTTTCATTTAAATTTACCACCGACATATTAATTTTTGAAATTTGTTTCATTTAATTTATTTGATGATGGACTTGATTAATAAGCAATTATAAATGATATAAACGAAATTAATTACGCATTTTAACCAAAATAATAAATTTTATTACCTCGCCGCCAGCTGTTATTATCTTCTGAGTGCAATATCATCAAATAACTTTTTCTACTCGGTATACGAATAAAAAAGTAAAAAAAAAAACGGAAATAAAATTTCTGAAATTAATATAATCCATTTTAAAATGTACGCACGCACAAAGCATTTTGATCATATTTCACAATCAATATTATGTAACCATTTATCGAGGAATAACAAAAATAATAAAATAATAAAATAATAAGTTATTTTATTTTGAATTTAATTTAAATTTATGGACGCAGCGTTTGTATTTTAACAAAATAGTAATATTAATAGCGAGTGTAGTATTATCAGAATAATAAATAATAACAGTCAAGATGTAATGGTTAAATAATAATTTTGTGGTTATAGAAAAAAAAAAGAAGAAAATTTACGAAGCAGAAATTTTGTTTTTGTGCACCTGGCTTTAAACATATTTATTTAACTATTTTTTTTTTAAGAATTTCTATTTTACATCTGGGCACGTTTTATTTTAATTTTTTTTTTGTATGCATTGCACAGCACATAATCATAGCACGATGTCCATTTTAGGATCTACTATAAGCATTATAATTGCGATCTCGATAGAATAATTATACCTTGCCAGAATAAAATAAAATTAAAGAAATATGAACGGCAAACCTAGCTAGGATATTATAGATATTTATGGTAATTTTAAATAATGCTTTAGATTATATTTTATGTAATTTACCCGAAAAAGATATTAAATAATTGTATTTTAGGTAGACCAAGAATGGAATAAGGGTGTAATAAATATAATTTTTTTAAGTCTTAAGAGAATCCCTTTTATATATTTAGTTAATTTTGTTTGGAAATAGTAGAAATACATCTCTCCTTCAACATGTTCTGTATGAAATTTGTGATTTTTAGATTAAAAATTACAGAGTTTGAATTAATTTTGTTATTATATGTTCTTTTTGCTTCAAGTTATATTCAGGAAGATTGAAAAAAAAAGTGAAAAGGTGAGAAAAATGTATGGGAAAATGCAGACTTCTACTAAAACATTGAAAGCACTAAAGATAAGCGATCAAATTGAAAATGGTTTTCATATAGATGAATCCTAGAAGTCAATTTAATAAATCAACAACTATTCAGACCAAAATATGTTTACTTCCAAAAATTTAGTATATATGAATGTAGTCGAATAGTGCGTTTTAGCCATTTATATATACCACATTTTTTCAGGTGATCATTTTTTTGGATAGAACAGTTGTTGATTTATTAAAGTGACTTCTAGGATTCATCTATATGAAAACCATTTTCAATTTGATCGCTTATCTTTAGTGCTTTCAATGTTTTAGTAGAAGTCTGCATTTTCCCATACATTTTTTTCACATTTTCATACAAAACTTCAAGCTCAAGGCCTGAGTACAAAAACTTAACTAAAAATTCAGGGTTCATTTGAGCCCATTTGACAACTTGCCCGCTCCCAAGCTTGTTGAAAAAAAAGGGGTAAAATCGCTCCACCCTATATGTACATTGTACATATCATGATTGCTATACATAGATACGATGACTCCACCTGAAAACCTTATCACTATATAACCAATTAGAAGCTGATTGCACATTAGCGTAATAGGGCTAAACTTTCTACGCTTAAGCGCAGATATTTTATAGACTATTGGTTGAATTTTAATCAATCTCTTTTAGTTATTTTGGTTTAAATGTGTAATTTCATTGTTGTTGTTGTATTACCCAATTTAACTAAAATATCGCATAAACTAAAAGAGATTGATTAGCAAGCAAAAAGTATTAGTCTACTCAAGGGTAAAATACCTCATCTTTGTACACGAAAATGGTCCGACCAATACTTTAGGAAATACTCTCGATTAAGCGGTAGAAAAATAGAATATACGTAGAGAGTTAGGTAAATTTGTTATAGGCCTCTAAACGAATATCATTACTATCTAATATTATTATTATATGTTACCCAAAGTAAATAAAAAAGTATATATTTATTATTTTAACGGTTCAATTTCACACAAATATTAATTCCAGGTGTTTGTTTAAAAACAAAAACAAAAAATGACCATTTATATAAGGGGGTGGTGAACATCATATTATATTAATACCTATTTAACGATTTATAAAAATATTAAGTGGGTGGAATGGCTATGACATCAGATCAGATAAAGAAACATATTTTTCTTTATATTTATCAAAATAAAAATAAACATAAAATTATCTGGTTCAGAGACTTCAAAACTCCACAAACCACAACTATTATACTTAACTCTATACAATTTAAGCAATCATCAAAAAAAAAAGAAAAAAATTCACATAAAAGACTCTTTTTTCCTTCTGTATTCATGTTCGCGCAGAATTAATCTCATTTCCTTTTTCTTTTTATTCCCATTTTATTACAAATGTTGGTATGTAAAATTTTCAGACCAATATTAAAGCAGCACATTTTTACCCTCAATATTTCTGTTGGTTTTTGCAAAATATCCAATAATACTGAATCATGGTCTCGAAAACTATGCACGTCTACATCCGATCGCTATATCTTTTCTATATGCATCAGCATCAGATATAATATACAATACAAAATATATATACGTATTCATATTATGATAAGAGATATTGATATGCGTCCCAGAGGAATTATATTGTGTTCGAAATTTTTATGTTGCTTTTGTATTCATATCGAAATATAAAATGAACGTGACGAAACTGGGACAATGCAAAAAAATATATGTATACGTATATATTTTCGTTGTAATCGAATGAAGTATTTGCTCGCCTATTGTAGTCGTAAACCCGGTGCCCCAGATGTTCATTTTCGCAGTTTTGTTTTATACATTCTTCTAATGTATGTCTGTGGGATTGTTTTGTAGTAATTTGTGAGGGAGGTTTTTGATGCGACACTATTTCGCTTTTCATCTCAATGTTGCGTAAATTATTTCATTCAAGAAATTTTATAATTTTATTGATGTTGTTGCGCTAAAAGTAGGGTAAACTTTTATTATAGTTGATTAGCTAGATTTTAATGAGAGTATATGTAGTTTTATTATTAAATGGTATAATAGAGTCCTCAGTGGTTGATGACGTCGTATTTTATGAACATTTCAGTATTCTAATTGTATAATCATTGCCCCATATCCGACAATGCGACTTACTCAATAAAATTATAGAATTTTTAAGCATTTTACGAACAATAACGCCTCCAGGTAGATCAACACCAACTAAATCATCGATGATAAAGTATAACGAATTGAAACCGGAAAGAATGATATAGTTCGAATAAAAATCGATAGCTTTGTTTTGTAAATGTCACATTGGATAACAAATACTGATCCACATCAATCAATAATATCAATAATTTTTTTTTTTTTGTAAATATTATCACAAACTTATTAAGAATACAAAAATCTGTCTCACATCCATAAATAATGAATTGTCCATCAAAATCATGGTTTCCTTCCTACTATTTAATAGATGTTATGCTAAGCACGTGTCATATTAACTTGCATTTTTTTTCTTTGTGTACAACTTCTTTTTTTTTTTAAATTTTTGTTTCGGATCACCCAAACCCTAAAATATGTTCCTCATCAATGCATGTGCTGTATGTTGTACAAAATACTGTTCAATATTAACGATGATATGGGAAAACAATAATTTATCTTTTACTCTCAAATGTGCAATGTGCAACGAAATATTATATAGACAGATTTTATCTTATATTAATATTATGTTATGCTTATCCTTTATATAAACATGCACCCCTCGGTCTTGGCACACAGTTGTATACAAAAAAAAATTTGCTATAGTACATAATAATGTTGCATAAGAGCAAAATCTATAAAATTTATAGAACAAAATAACATGTGAACTGCCTTTAGAGATTACGAAAACAAAACATCACAACACAACAGTTATATTCGAACAAGTTTATTTATTAAAATGTATTAATAATTTAAAGGGTCGGGAGAAATCGGTTCCTCGGTGGTAGATTTTTCAGAAATCACATCAGAAGTTTTGTATGAATATGTAGAAAATTTCCTTTTAACCTATTGGCATTGAATTATCTACAATTTATTGTCTTAAAAATATAAAAATATTTTTCAATTTTCAAATTCTAAAATGAACAACTCAACACAAAACATAAATCAATTCTGCCAGTAATTGACAATAAACGTCTTATATTCGTATACAAAATATGAATATCATTCATATTACGATAAACAAAACTCTAAATGAAAGACAGAAGAGACCTAACTATTCATGTGAAATCAACACTAGAGCTATTTACATTGATGAGAGGTAAATTATTCGTTTTAAATCATTCAGTTTTTGTTTATTATTGAAATGAAAATGCATCAATGAGAATATTTCCGATATTTCTTCTTTTTTTTTGCGTGTGTCAATATTAACATTACTCTCTTAATTTATATTTATTTAGATAGACATGTGATGCCAATGAGTGTTATGTAAATATAAATAGAACATATAATTACATTTTACAGGATGGTTCAGAAAACGTTCGATTTTTTTGATTCTAAAACGTGATGTTCTCGTATGTGCAAGATATTTTGTTTTTTATGCGCAATAAATATAGCGATAATTTTTTATTCTTTTTCTCTAAAGATTGAGTGAACGAATCTAAACCAAATCATATATATTTTCAAGACCAGAAAAATATGCGTCTTCTAATCTGCTGACATCTAATCTAATAAGATTTATTAAAAAGGAATACGTATAAATATTGAATGATTACTTAATATACTTATACAGTACTTGCTTTATTTTATACAAAGTCGTGATTAAATTTGCAAAAGTTTCAATAATTATATATAATTTGGAAGATTATTTCTTAATTCTACCCTGCCATATCTCATCGATGAACCATTACAATTGGTTTACCATAAATTTGTCATTGTTTCTGGTAGTTCCTTGTTAATGGGTTTGCTTCCCTGTACAAAACCCATTTAAACAGGTGTAATAAAAAAATCAGTACAAGTGTGAATAAATATCGCAATGAAAACTGGAATCAAACATTATCCAAATTAAAAACTGGCGATAAGGCATTCTGGCGTATCAGCAAAAGCATCAGGGGCAAATATTCCAGAGCCTTTGGCAAATTAG
>JAABKK020053350.1:0-11343 GCA_011634745.2 Catotricha subobsoleta
ACATTAAAAATGGATATATCTAAATTGGATGAATTTTATGAAAAATTTAAAGATGAATATGGTAAAAAGTTCCATATCAAATTTTACAACAAACATAATTTAAGAGAAAATTTAGTTATAAATCATTTTTTGAATGAAAAAAGTAAGACATATGACCAATCTACAAACTGCATTGTATTTTACTATCGATCCAATGAAATATATGCCCTAGTCAGCAACCAAGCTTGGTCTTTCATTGAATGGTGTGTGGATTATGAATTTTCGGCATTGATCGCGAGTCGACTTCTTTCTTCCAAAGGACAAAAGACAAGAAAAGCTAAATTATTATGGGGCAACAAATTAACTGTAGAAACTAGTTACAAAGAATGTGAAACTCAAAAGAATATATTACCTGTGTATGTAACATACTTCTCTGCTTTTATTGAAACAGACTCTTCGGTATTTGATTTGCCAGTTCCAATTTTTAAATGCACAAATGGAAAACCTTTAAAAAATTTACGGGCGGAAGTAGGCCTCGGCTACTTCAAATTTATGAAGCCACTGACAAAATATGACTTTCTGCCTGTTATTCACCATTTGTCAATTATTAGCAATAGCAATCGTGAAAAAAGCAAAACATACAAATATGAACATAAAGGTGATAAAAATTACGAAGAGACTGACTCCGACGAACACAAAAATAAATTCATTGCAGTCAGCGCAAATCAAAGAAAAGAATTAGAAGATGAGTTTGTTTCAAAGCTTCTTACAGTGGACAATGATAATGATATAAGCAAGTTTATATTATGTCACAAACATGAAGGAGATTTCGTCCGAGGTATTTAATTGGTTTTTATTCCTTGTTGTGAATAAGTTTTTTTTCATTTCCAGGCTAATTAAGTTTAAAAAAAAAATGTTATTAATAATAAATTAATTATTCTTTCTTGAGCATGTGGGCAATTCTATTGAATGATACGAGTTTAGTGTTCGAGGTGCGGAAAAGTTTCCATGGAAAAGTTTTTCCAATGGAAACTTTGCGGTAATGGAAAAGAAAAGAACCGGAAACGTTTCCACAAAAATACAATTATTGAAATTATTAATTTTTTAAAGATTGAAAAATTGGAGGCAACGGAAACTGCCGTAGACTCGCAAAAAAACGAACGAAAATTAAAACTTCCATTAAAACAAATTCAGTAGTAAAGCCATATCGAATAATTATGAAGGGCAACAAGAAGAAATCCAATGTTCGCCTAAGCGACGATTCATCCGATTCCAATAGTTCCGATGAGCAAAAGATCGTAATATGCTGCTCCGCCGAGAATCGGATGGACTCTGACACGTTTGAGAACGACGACGTTGAGTCTGAGTCTGATGAATCTGATAACTATGAGTATGAAGAGTCAGGAAAAGAGGACGACGATAGGGAATATGATTGAGTTTGAAGAGTACTATGTTTCAGAATAATAATTTTTTTATATCTATATCTTATTATTTCAACAAAATAAGTGTTTTTGTTAGGCGCTGTTCATATATTACATAACGCTTTAGGGGAGGGGCTTTGGTGTTGCGTTACGCTTCATATAAAAGAAAAAAAAACTGCATATACAAAATGTTACGATGGGGGAGGGGGGGTCTAAAACAGACCAAATTCGCGTTACGTAATATATGAACAGCGCCTTAATTAATTAATTTAATTAAAAACTTAATTCTTCTTGTCATTGAAAAGTTTCCGGCAATCTTTCTATATGAAAAATTTTCTGAAAACTTTTCCACGAAACTTTTTTGGAAAACCTCGAACACTATACGAGTTTAATGCTCTACGAATCATTCTTACCAATTTTCATATTTTAATTATTTTTGTTTATTTTAATATTTGTTTATTTATTTTTTATACTATATAGGTGACAATTTTAGAATCTATTATAAGCCAGATCCATCTTTTACAATATCGATTTCGGAAAATTCGAGTGTAAATATGATTTTTGCCAAAATAAAAGAACAGGAAAATTTGAAGAGTGTTCTGTGCGAATATAAAATTGGAGATAATCCAGAACTTATAAAAAAGATACATCAATGTTTAAACAAGTTCTATTTTACATATTCAATTGAAGGGACACAAAATAAAAAAGGCACTCCTTTTCTAAATAACTTTGAAGGTGTACTAAGAAACGATGATGGTGTCTTTTATAAAATTAGAAACAAATGGTTCATATTTAATAAAACTTTTTTGGCGTTAGTTCACACAAATTTTATCAATCTACTAAAAAAGTCATTAATTGGCACACGCGAAAAAACATATCTAAGTCATTTCTGGTTGAATAAGGAACAGAAAGGGTTAGTTCGGTCAAAAATTCTTAGCAAAATGTTACGTTGGGAAAACCTATTTAATCTATCGTACACCGACGAAGAGAATTTTGCCGTAGGAGATACATATCTTACGGAAGGAAATGTCGAATTATTTGATATTTTACAAATAGTTCAAGAAAGAGGTAAAAACGTAGCATATCTCTATCACGTAAAAAATGGATTTGGTCAACCCACAAGAGATGTTTGCTCACAGATTAATAATGCATCATTTCTGCTCGATGCTTCCTTATCTTCAATTAAAAATAACCCGATATTTAAAAATTGCTACGAAAGAATAAGAAACAATAATAAAAAATTTATTGAAAAATTTAAAATCAACAAATTAACAGACTTTCTTTCATTGTTGGAAAACCGTGTTTTTGTCTATGGATTAGTCGACGATGAGTACCCGGAAAGAACACTACTAACTGAAAAATCAAAATTTACTAAATTTTCCACTGAAAATATTGCAAAATGCATGAAGAAATATGAAGAAAACGACGATTTTATAAAAAATATATTCGATGGTCTCAAGGACGCTGGTTATGTAAATAAAGATAATGAACCCACCTACAAGTTTTTACATGCAAACATACAAAATTTTCGATTAGGCGACCACTTTAATTCAAAGGATTCCAAAAATATTTTTATAAATTTGAAAACATTTCGCACTGAACATAAGTCATCAATAGTTCCAAAGCTGGATTTGTTACGAGTGAAAAATAAATTGAGAGACAAATTTAAAATATGCCATATTCGTATTGATACTGAAAAGATAATACGAGACTATTTCATAAAATCAATTAAAATACAAAATGACAACAAAAGAAAATTGGATGAAAAGAAGAAACTACAGGAAGAAAATAAACAAGAAAGAAAAAAAACAAAGAAAAATAAACAGAAATACAAAGAAGAAAAACAAGAGCAAAATACTTCTGAACGTTAGAAATGAAAACAATGATGCGATCTTAAAAAAATGAAAAATGTTATTTCACTTCCAGGACAAAACAACTTTAATTTCATCATAGAAAATTTATAACTATATCCTATATGTATTTATTTAAATCTGAAATGCTTACCATCATTCAGATTTAGGGCGTTTTTTCGAGCACCAATTTTTCTTTTTTATACAAAATATCATTTAATAATGAATAATTTTATTCTAAATTAATTAATAGAGCTTAATAGTAGAATTCCACAAGGAAGAAAGACCTATTTGATATTATCAAATATAATTAACAATTTTTGCATAAGAAATAAATAAAATTTAAAATTTCCAAAAACACTGAATTTTTATTATTTCAGTAATATTATAATTATTTTAGGTCCGTATAAAAAAAAAATGGGAATTAAGGAAAATTTATAAGCAACTAAATCCAATAATAAACAAGCTGTTAATTATTTGGTACACCATATTTTCATGGGAAACTATGCCACTTCTAAACGTAAGTCCAATCCAATACTTGATTTTTTTCAAAAATAAAGTAAAAGAAAAACAATAACATTTGCAGTGGATAATAAGAATGACTGGTGAAAATATGTACAACTAATTGTAAGATTTAATAAAAAGTTTAATTAAGATTCTTTTAAAATGAGATACTTATAGGTTGAATACAATAATATATCTTATTTTTAAGGAATTTAAAAGAACTATGAAAATTCATATTCTACTGCTTCAGTTCATATCTTAATGTTAGGTCCTAATTTTTTTACGTTTACGTTGGGGAAAGTAGGTACTATAATGCCTAAAATACTAACTTTAGGATCCTGATCTGAATGTGCATGGAGAAATTTTCTTACATTAATTCTTTGTTCGCACTTATTATCATTTTTCATATTCACTTCCTACGTACTTACAAAAACGAAAATTTTATTTGCTTAAAACATTAAGAATTTTGAAATAATATATTAAATCAAATTTATTAGATATGATTATGGTGCAAATTGTAGCGAAACTGTTGACGTATTCATGAAATAAATAGGTGAATTAAAGAAAAAGACAATTATTTTCATTGCGGATGTACCAAAAAGGAATCCCTGTCCTATAAAAAATCTATTAGTTTTTGCATAGATTATTTAATTAATAAAACAAATGTATTTGAAATATAAAAAGTTATTTAGTATGAAACTAAATTTTCAGAAAGGTATAGTACATCATTTTTGGCGTCAATGCCTTGTATTACTGCCAGTTGGCCTATCCATTTATATTATTCGAGTTTTTTTTGGTAGAAAAAAGTTTTTGAAATTATTTTAGAATTAGAAAAATGTCTTCACTAAATATTTTTAATTAAAAAGCTATTTATAGTCAAACAAGTCATAATTTTCTGTTTTCTTGGTATAAACTTTGGAATTTAATTGACTAACATACAGATTTAACGAAGTAAAATAATCATAGTTTCAGCTTTCATAATTTAGTATTTAATCCATAAAAAATTAGAGAAAAAATTCATATATATATTTTTTTATTATTCAAAATACAGATTTAATTAGCAATTTTTATAAAATACAATAGATCGCTGTAAATTTATAATACGGAATAAATGTAAATGCAATAGGTTTTCAATTGTGCCTGAACATTGGATGATTAAGCTCGAAAGTAGATACTTATAATTAAATTAAATTAAATTAATGCGATATTTTGTGTACAATTTTGATATTATATTTACCCGAAACAATTTTTTTGTTTAAATAAAATTAATCTATAATTAATTAATATATCGACTTTAAAAGTAAAATATCGTTTACAAATCAGTGATACCAAAATTAATTAATTACATGCAGAAAAAGAAAAAAAAAATAGGAATTAAAAATTGTTGAAAAAAAATTCGTCTTGTAATGTACATTTTGAAATGATACTATTATGAAATTCCATTTGCAAAAGTTTTTCTTTTAATGTTTTATTTCATTACTGAAGTGATCTCATAATTTAATTTACTTAGTTACAGCATGCACAGCATGAGCTAAGTATTCAACATTCTTGCTTGTAACACCAGCCATTGAAATGCGACCATCCTTGGTTAAATAAATGCTGTGTTCCTTTGTAATGCGTTCACACTACAGAAAAAAAAGGAAAAATTCAATATTGACAATCAATGAAAATAATAAAAATAATAACTTACTTGTTCTGGTGTTAAGCCAGTAAAGCAGAACATTCCAATTTGATCAGTAATGTGATTCCATGGTTTTGATGAACCTTCTTTTTCTAAATTTGCCTTTAAAGCATCACGAACATTTATGATACGATCAGCCATTCCTTTAACTTCTTGAAGCCATTCAGCACGTAACTCTTTGTTACTTAAAATTTCACGAACGATATGTGCACCATGAATGGGTGGATTTGAATACATTGGACGAATTAAAATTTTCAATTGAGATAAACAGCGATTAGCTTCATCCTTATCGTTACAAACTAAGGAGAATGCACCGATTCTTTCACCATATAAGCCTAAAATTTTAATTTAAGTAAAAGATAAATAAAATAATTTTTCAAAGGATTTTTTTTCTGCTAATTAATTTCTATATTTACCCATATTCTTGGCATAACTTTGAGCTAATGCAAACTGATGTCCTTCTTTAGCGAACAATCGAACAGCAAATGCATCCTTATCAATATTTCCACTAGCGAAACCTTGATAGGCCAAATCAAAGAATGGATATAAATTTCGTTTTTTGATAACATGTGATAATTCAGCCCATTGTTCGGGTTTTGGATCGACACCAGTTGGATTATGAGCACAAGCATGCAATAGAATAATTGATTTTTCTGGGATTTTCTATTTATAAGACAAATGAGGTTAATTTTCCATTTCAAATTAGATAAGATTAAAGTATTGATAAATACGTACATTGATATCATTTAAAGCACCATTAAAATCAAAACCACATGTTTTTGGATCATAATAAGTATATTTGTTAACTTTTAATCCAGAATGCTTGAAAATTGGTGTGTGATTGCCCCATGATGGTACTGGCAAGTAGATTTCCTTGTTACCTTCCCAAAATGAATTTAAAAATGCTCCACCAATTCTCAATGCTCCAGTACCACTGATTGCCTAAAAACAATAAACATAAATACAATTATATAAAGAAACGAAATTAGTAAACAGACTATTGAAAAAATATTGCAACAGATTAACACAATAGTGTGAATTATATGCATTTTAATGATATCATTTTAGCAGATGTTATGAACATATGAACTTACTTGCACTGTTGTAGTTGCTTCCGAACAAACATCACCAGGATTCTCGCATAAAGCCAAAGCACTCGTTAACTTACAAAATTCAGCATTGCCGCCAATAGCTGAATATTCTTTGTCAAGTTTGTTGTTCAAAATAATTTGCTCAGCCTAAAATTTAGAAAATTATAAACAATTTTAGAAATGAAGTCAATTTTTTTTTTGATGAATTCTTTTTTTTTATCTTACTTTTAATACAGTTGGCAAAATATATGGTTTTCCGTTGTCGTCTCTGTATGCACCAACACCTAAATTAACTTTCTTCGGATTTGTGTCTCTTTTGAAGGCCTCCGTTACACCAAGAATGGCGTCAGGTGGACCCATTTGTACTCCAGAGAACCATGATCTATAAATAACATTATTCATTTATTTTCAAATATTTTTTAAAAGTTGTAATAATTTTATTTTTAATTATATGAATTTCGATTGAAAGAATTCAGCAAAACCTTCGTTGTAATGTTAATCACAGAATATTTGCTACATTAGTGTACAATATCGGCTAAAAATAATTTATAATTTCTTTATTTTTTTTTAAATTTTAAATGCCATTCTAAAATTATTTTCAAATGGTTGTAATTTTAACGTATTATAGTATTACTAGTTTGACGAGAAAATAAAAAAAATCTCTAAAGGAAAATTGACTTTAAAATGTCATAAAAAAAACGGTATGTAAAAAGAATTTGATATTTATGTAGTTAGTAGTTATTATTATTAATAACCACAAGTCAAATAATTACTATACCCATTTCAAATATCGATAAAGTACGTGGAATTGGGGAATCATTTCTAAATAATATCTTATAAGTATTGTAAGTTGAAAATTTAATTTAAACTACGGTTACATAAATTAAAAACTATTAAGACTGATTTTTTTTTCTTTTTTGAAAATGACTTTTACCGGCAGAACCAAGTACTTTTAAATATTCATATAAAAAAAAATATGTTTGCATTACATGACTGATTATTAATTTACTGTAAATTTTAATTAATATATATAATATACTTATATACTCTTATTCTTATATATTAATGTACTTTCTCGATCGTATCAAAAAATTTAATGCGACAAAGTAAATAAATCTCATTATAAATATTATCTGCGATATAAATCACAAATAAATATAAATCTAGGTTGAATAATAACAATATTATGCGATTGAGAAAAAAAAAATATTTTCTTTTTTTAATTTTAGTGAAAAGATAATAATAGGAAAAACAAATCGCAAATCGTTAAATAATTGACCTTGCCGAAATGATAAGGTCAGATAAATATATATTTTTTCGATAAAAGAATAATTTTTTTATACACTTACCCTGATCGTTTTGCTAAAACCGTACCAATACTTTCATTATGTTTCAATAAATTACTAGCTTGAAAAATTGATTTTGGGCAACGGCTCATTTTCACTGATTTCTAAGGTATTTCTCATACACAAGACTTCACAACGATAATTGCTAAACTTGACTGACTGACAACACAATGGACAACAGACAAAAATAAAAGTTATTATGCAATGCGGTTCTACAGCCACTGACGCAAATGACACGAGGAATTAATGTATTTATTTAATGTATGAACGAACATAATATACGTACATATAGGTGGGGTATTGCAGATTACTGTGATCAAGTAAACTTGACTTTCGATGTTATTTTATTGACATTTTCAAATTTATGTTTCAGTTAGATTATTAATTGCATGTGTATTTAATTGATGAAAATGCATCAGAATAATATAATAATATCATTGATATATATTATATAATATATTTAATATCAAAATTAGGACTGAGTCATATCTGTTAAGTACTTACTTACTGACTATAGATATATAGCTCTAATGGTACGATTGATGTTTAAAGCTCCAAATATTGAAATCATAAGCGCCAACTTGTGCTAAAATGCATAGGCCGGGGCATTGATATTTGAAAAATGTACAAATGCGGTTAAGTAAACACCATTTATAATTTACGGAAGATTAATTTATTATAGGAGCTAATGCCAATACTACTCCGAAATAAATTACGAGCAATCGTTATTTCTGTTTTTTTTTTTTTTTTTTAAATAGAGAATTTAAGTGGAGGTTAAATTGTCTAATATTTTGTTTTTTAAATATTGGTGCACTGTAAAATTGGAGCGCATTTTAATATCTCAAAAATTTTTAGCCGTTAATTAATTTATAAATTACTTGCTAATTTTTTTTTTTATTTATTTACAATATTAAATTAATTTATTTGGTTCAAATTCTAAGTTAAATGGCTTTGGAGAAAAATTTATTAATGTAGGGACTTATACGGCTAAATCTAGCTACGTCGCTACTTTAGTCGGTTATATAATGAATTAAAACACTTTAACTAGATTAACACTTCTTGAATTCGGATATTTTATTTGATTTAGGATTTTATTATTTAATAATATCTTATTCAACGATATTACTATTTATTTAACTTCTATTATAACTTAATTAGTCTTGACGTCACATATTACGTTGTGCGTACACTACATTAATATGGATAAATTGATATATAACATAAGTACTACATGCACAAACAAACTTTTAATTTTGAGTAATCAAATGTCAATACGCGCTCCCAAAAATTATGTTGCGTCTTTTAGTACATCGACCATCAAAATCCGCATGCCCAATCTTGAGATCCAGAAAAATAAATAAATAAAATAAAATTTACGAAACCAACACTTGACTTTTTTTTCTCAAAAACTCAACTTAAAGTCTCTATTAGATTTCGTAATTTAGTTCCATCAGGGCAAATTCATAAATTTTAATCTCTACGATTATACGGGGACGTTTGATTTAAATTGATAATATGTTAATTTCTTATAATGGATAACTTTCTTGATGAAATTAAAAAATCAAATTCCATTATTTCTTTTAAGTTTTAAGTTTTTTTTTTTTGATAAATTTAATTCTAAAAAAAATTAAATAAATTTATTAAATTTATCACATTAATCAAATTAAATTAAATAAAGTCAAATTAAATTCCGTAAAACGGGGTAATAAGATAAAACAAAACAATATACGATATTAAAACTGAATAAAATATAAAGAATTTAAAACAGTTTTATTAGTTTTTTTTTTTCAATAAAGTTTTTATATGGAATATATTGAGTATATTTTTATATATAAATAAAATTTATAAAGAATAAATTGGTTTCTTGAATTTTATTCAAATTTTTTATATTCATAAAATATAAATAATATTTTATATAAATAAAAGATGAATTTCAGAAAAAAAATTGTGAAAATGGTTTCTTTTCACAATTGGTTTCAAATTTTAAACTCTCAAATTTCTTGAAATTACTTCAAAAAAGACGCTTGTTTTTCCATAGATCAATTGTCTTTCAATTGATTGATAGATTAACATCACTTCATATTTTCCTCGCGGTATAAATATTGGCATAGAAAATATATTTATTCGTTCATTCACCAATGTTAATTTTTGCTAGAAGAATTTATTTTCATTAAAATCTGTATAAATTTAAATTCTAATTAAAAGTGTGTATGTATTAAGCTTACTGGCAAAAATGGACATTTTCGCATATTAAACGAGTAATCAGAATAGAGAATTACTGAGTCCAGTTGATTTTCCATTTCATTTGGTTTACCACCAATTTTTGCATGTTGACAATAGTTTGCACTCAGGGTAAATAATTCAAGGTATTGTCCTGGTCTATTAGACGGTTCTTTGGAAGCTACTGTAGTTATCTTTAAGCGTTTATTTTATGAAAATATCAAATATTATTATTTAATTTAATTTTTAACCGTGTACAAATTGTACATGAAACGTTTTTATATTACAGTACTTATAAAAATTTATTAAATTAACAAACCATCAATTCTGTAATAGGTTGAATTAAATTTCCATCAATTGTAATCAATGTATCATTGGCAGCAAATTGTTGCAACAAACATGTTGTATTCTGCATATATTCCGGATTAAAGTCACAGATCAAGTTTGTAACATTGAACGTGTATTCGTAGTTACCCAGACAATCTTTAATTAAATAAATGTTGAGGTACCACAAATATATGAAAAAATCATAATTGATTTTCATTTTTATTTCAGAATCAGAAAAGTACTATAATAATAAAAAAAAAAAAATATCTAGTGTTTAATTTTGAAATGTCGAAAGGAAAAGCAACTGTATAATAGGGCAGTCAATATACAATTGACAACAATATTTTTTGCATGTATAAAATTATAAATTGTCATATTGAATTGCCAGTTCCCTGTAATTACAACACTATGGTTACATAATGTATTTATAATTATTGATCAGATAACCCAAAACGGTTACAAAGTCAAATGTATCATATAGAAATTGATATTATTCAATGATTATAATCTATTTTATGGACAATAATGGTGCATTATGTATAGATTTTCCGCCGATTAGTTTTTGTTAAAGGTTAAAATTCTAAATTATATTCCTTTTAAATCGATGTTTTAATTGAATATATTGCTAGAGAAGTTAAAACAACAAGAAACCGTCAAAACAAAAAATATTAAACAATTTCATAAAAAGCATGACCAAATTATTTACTAAAAAAAATTACATATATATATGGGTAGAGTATATATTTATCCTTAATGTAATTAATTGTTCTTGTACATAACCAATTACATATATAATTTGAATATGTAAATAGTTTCTATATCATATATCAATTCAATTTTATTCATGAATTTTTCGTATTAACATATTATTTTTTGTGAGATACAATTATTAAAATTTTACAGCAACTGACATTTTTATTTTAG
>JAABKK020053361.1:0-11342 GCA_011634745.2 Catotricha subobsoleta
CAATACGAGTTTTGTGAATCTCATAAAACGGCTGCCATACAATATTAGCAAAATCAAGTTTGGATCGCACAAAAGCGATGTGAAAACTATTACTAATTTGTAATTTCTATGCGCTGGCTGAGAAGTTCAAACATTTATAATGCGAATTCCCTTAAATGCCTATTCTGATAATGTTAGAAAAATATGAGCTTTATTTGTACATTAAAAAATAATATCGACAAACAAGGAAAAAAATCATGATTTTATTTTATTTTTTCATAAGAAACGAAATAAAATGGAGATTTTCAATAAATTAACTTAGTTTTTTTTTTGATATAATTCTCCATCTGTTAAAAATATATAAGTTATTGTATTTGCAGCGTCGTCAAAAAATATCATTCATCGAAAAGTGTGACCTAGTCGGATTTAATTAAAAATTGGAATGACAATCCAGAGACGTTCAGAAATTAAAATATAATATTCAATTTTTAATGAATTTCACAAACCAAGCGGTGGTATTTAACCGAGTTTAATAAAATCCAGTAAAAATGGATGATTAGTTTTTACGATAAACGCATCCCTGGTTACATAAAACTTTAAAATTACAAAAATGAAAAAAATAACCAAATTTCTAACACATTTGTTTTGCACATTTTCTAAAATATTAAATCCGTTGTTTTTTTTTTTCTTTTATGACAAAAAAAAAAATATTTTTTTTGTAATAAATTATATTTATAAGCTAGCATATTGTCCAGCGTTACCATTAACATTTACATTGCATGGTAGAAATTTGTACGCAAATATCATATAATTAACATTCGCTATTTGAATGAAATGAAATCTATGTACAATATTGTACAGTACATCTTTCATTATATACATTTTTTTATCATTTTTTTTTTGTTGTTGTTGCTGTTATTGTTATGAATTGTTGGTATGTGTGTCTATTGTGTGTAATCTATATGCACGCATAAGATTATAAAATGCCTACAAAATGGCTGAAAGAATTTAACTGATTCAATTTTAACTATATTGTCATGACAACCTAAAGGGTTAAAATAATTGAAAAAGGGTTGCTGCAAGTATATAATAATAATAATAATAATAATAACAATAATAATATGTAATACGAAAACCTCTCTTAACGTATATAGAAATATTGAGCATCAGTAAGTACTTCATATATATATTATTGCTCTTGCACCCTGCCACTACAATAATATGATATAAAATGAATGTTTTAATATCCTTTTAACTTACAAAACATGTATACGCGCTTTCAATTTCTATATATTTATATATAATACAGCATATAAATACATCTATACTTATACGACTATACTTATGTCGAAATACGTTGTTTTTTTTTTCATTTCTATTATATGACATATTATCTTTCATTTCAAATATGAAATTGTGTGTATATGTCACTGTGGCATTAGTTATATGTACCTATAAATATATAGAAAAAGTAAAACGCAATGACGAATTTTAAATCTCATATCCTTTTTCTATTTTATTTTTTTTTTCAATACCTCTAATTCCAGATACATACGAATGAATGAATATTTATGTGCATAGGAATACAATCATATATATAAAAAGAAGCAAACAAAAAAAAAAAAATGGTATATATATAAATATATAGAATAATGTAGGTAAATGTGTTGAGTACACAAAAACCTATTTCAAGTGAAAAAAAAAAAAAAAAACTCCGCCCTTAAGAATATAAATAAATACGTTGGTAGGAATTGAATAAAAGAGGGCTTAAAATCTGTTTTTTTTTCTTTTCTCTCTTCTTATTTCAAATACATACTACATTGATATTTTCGAGGTCATTGGTGCAAAGGGGTACAATAATTTTAGGCGTGGTTTGTCCTATATACAAAATTAAATTCAAAACGTTCCGCAGGATATAATGAAACATGCTGGAGAAAAGTTTTTCTTCTATTTTTTTTTTTGTTTAAATTTGTGTTTTATGTATTTGTGTCATTTATATCAATATAGAAAATCAAAATTTACGTTAAAGGGTGCTTAAATGTGCACATCTGCCAAAAATTCATCTAAATTTGCATTAAAATAATGTTCGCTTAGGCTTAGTGAAAAGTAAATTTTTAGGACCCTCAAAAGTATAAATTATGCTAAATTTTATAAATGAAAATAGCAAAATAATCAAATTGATAAGTTTTTTTTTTTTTGCTAGAAATTTACGATTATTATTTGAATGAAATATCGTATCAGCCTTTCGACCATTTTTTTTTTTTATTTTGAAATGGGTATTTATTTTATGGTTTTCCAAAGCGTAAGCTGCTTAAAATATTCATTTTATTTAGTTTATTATGATTTTTTGATTGTTTGATGTACCGGTAACGATACAAAAAAAAAAAATGTTTTCAAAACCTTTTTATGCGCGATTAAGAAAATTTCATATCACAATATTTTCATTTGTTGATATATCATATTGTTTTTTAGCTTTTTTTTTTATCATTAAATTCGATGCGTTGTAGTCCTTTTTGTGCTATCATTATATTTAAAATGTTCTATGATTTAAAGCAAATTTATAAGACATTTGAATTCTAATTTCCAATTTTTCTGACACCAAAGAAACATAAGCGGACATTATTTGACAAAAAAGAAACTGATTAAATGTTTCAAACACAAATATTCCAGATTTTCATATATCAATTTTGAGAACGTGTATGATTTTTATATGGTTTTTCTATTACATATTTTTTTAATGAGAATATGTATTTCCAAAGTTCCATAAATTACTTAAAACAAAAACAAATATATACATATCTTCGAGGTTGTTTTTCAATAAATATCATGATATATTTTTTTTTTTCCATTTTCCATAAATTTGAATATTCGATGAAATGCCAAGATAAAAGAAAATAAATTGTTTAAAATTTTTGTAATTAATCTACCAGTAAGTAACATCGTATACTGTAAAATCTAATACCCACATAATTTGCAAATGAAAACAATTAAATGCACCAAAATATTTATAAGCGCGATAAAATTTTAACATTTAACAACTGAAAATACCTATAAATTGCGTTTGCATTTAAAAGTTGGTTTGTGTTAAAAGGGTGTTCCCAATTAGAATAATTCAAGTTGTGAAATTTAGTACTTTTTTGTTTTTTTTTTGTTTTTTTGTTTTTTATTAATTTTTATTGCATTTGTGTATTAACAATATAAAATCTCATTTAGGTAAATTTATTTGGAAAAATAAGTAGAATGAATATGTTTAACTTCGTTCTTCTGTCACTCTGTAAATGTAATAGATATGTGAAAACATATTTAAATACGAAACCAATGAAAATTTTCTCTGTAGGTAGGTAGAGGTAGTTAGTTAGTTAAATTAGATGTAGGCCTCTCTGTTGTAGCTCTTTATCACAATAATTCTATACAAATAGTCATATATATATACAAACAAACGAATCTTGCTCACCATAAATGCTTCAATTAAGTATATAAATATTTATCGAGAGATACAACACATAATAAGTACAGTGAAATTATATTAACAATATTAATATCAGGTATAAAAGATAGACCCGTACGGCATTTTACGCGAAATCATGTACACAATTTTGTAAATTCTCCTACGAGATGTTATGTTACATGTCGCATAATATAAAATACATTTTCATTTCCAATTTATATCATTTAACATTTGCCAAACGTAAAATTTTAATGAACTAGACGAATACTATTCCATAAATTATGATATTTGTTTCTAGCATAAATATTACAGTTAAATGGTGTAAAGGTTTTTCGTTTGGCATACGACGAAAATCAGTAAACTTTAACATTTCAACAGAATTTATATAGAAATCAGTTTCAGATACCACTTGTAAATAATCCATATTATATTGAAATATTTATGTAGGTGCAATCTGATTTTATGTTTATTTTCAGTTGAAAATTGAATCATGTACACACCATAGAAATTTATACAATAATTCAATGTTAGTAATTGTTTGTAATGTTCATAATAATACAAATCTAATATCAAATGATAATAAGAAAGAAAGAAAATAAAAAAAAAAACCATATCTAATATTTTTAGCTAGTTTCAAATGTAATGGAAAATATGATGATTAAGTAGAAGTAAAATACTTAAAACAGGGAATAATGTTAATGTTAAATACCTACTTTGCACATAATTATTTTATTTGAACATTTTAATATGCAAAGTATGAAAGTAATTTCCGAGATTATTATCATTATTCCAATTATGATAATAATAATAATAATTCTAAAAGTAACGATAAAATCAAAAGTTTTTACGGTACAGCCACTTTGTGATGTCATAGTTTTATTTTTCATAAAATGAATAAAATAGAATAAAATTTATATTTTAAAATATGTTCAACTATATTCTTTGTGTTATGGTGACCATAAAAATTTTGCAGCAGCCAAAAATACATAACAATTTACAGGTCGTATAAAACTACGTTAAGGGACATAAACCTTAAAAAAACAAAAAAAAAAAACGTCTATAAATATGCTACAGAATTGTATTAGAAAGTTATATACACACTTGTATTTTATATTATATATTGCTATGATAAGTCAGTTTCAGTTTTATACACTTGTGGCAACATTTTATGGCTTTATGCAATATATGCAAATTCTCAGCGATTTCAGATTTCTGAATTTCATGTAATCAACATAATATATCTTTAAAGCTGGTGTTTTGTTTGATGTATGTGTGGATGTACGCTCATAATATAGTTCTCGTAATATTGTACTTAAATTGATATTTGCGAATTGCTTCAATTATTATTTTATTTTGAATTTGTTTGTTTTTTTTTTTTTTTTAGAATTTTTGTACCAAAAAGAAGAAGAAGAAGAAGAAGAATTATTCATAAATATGAAAATAATATTAATTTAATTTGACCTGCTCCAACCTGTTCACATTCCTTCTAGTTTTTACAGTGGCTGCTCCATTCACGTTCGTAAAACATGTAAATAAAACCTCATACGTTTATATGCAAAATTTATTCGATTTAGTTGTGTTGTACGTGTGACATTTTAAATTTTACGATCATTCGTGATGCGGTACTTTCAGTTGTAAAATTACAAATAAGACGAAGGTATACGATGGTCATAACATCTAACAGAAGGTCTAATTTTCGTCTGGCAGAAGAATAACATACCGAATACAATATAGTATTATATTTAAGCATAATACTATGGATTCTGTATACGTATAAGTTGAATAATATAACTATAAAGAATTTGTATATAACTGTCTTTATTACCAACAACCATAGTGAATATTTAACCAAAATTACATAAATTTTTGGATATTAAAGATGTGCCATGCGACTATCCTAAGAAACCATAATATAACCAAAACCCATTGTAGCAAACCAACATACATTACATTTATGTAGATTTATAAGAATTACCTTACTATCCACATAAATATGAAATTATATTCGTATGGAACATTTTTTTTTTTTTTTTTTTTCAAATAAACCGAAAATAATGTTTGATTAGACTTTTACTGTTTCATCATATAATTCGAGATAGTATTAATTTGAAAAATTTGTTTTATGATAAAATTTACTATAAACACAGAGAATTGTTTACGGTGAGTTTGATTGATTGATTTTTTAATTTATAATTTCTTGCTAAATGGCAGCTATATTCAATTTAACTACCCTTGTGGCTGGCTAAACTTATTTGCATAGTTACCGATTTATTTTACGATATTTAGCCACAGCTAAATTTTCAGATAACTCAATACATAATTGTGTTACAAGTAGTTGTCAAAATTTTGCATAGAATTAGTGCAACTTGGAAAATTCAGAATGGTGGCGATTTAGCCAGTGATTATGCACTAAATTTATGAATTGAGAAATGGCCTATAATAACGAATTAAAGACAAAAGTTCAGAGGTGAAAGGGCAACTTATACAAAGCAAATACACTGCAGAAAACTTTTCTAATAAAATTAAATGATTTATGTGTTTTGATATTATGGAATTGATATTTATTACAAGTAGCACAGCAACCATAATCCAGGTTCATTTAGTATTGTATAAAATAATATTAAAATATTGTTGTTTATTTTATGAATTCTATTATATATTACAACAGACATAGCCATTAAACCAGTGTAGATTGTAGATTAATATTTTACTAAAGGTTTTATTTTATTCTTATGAATTACGTAGACTGCAAAATGATGATAATGCAATTATTAACATTTTCTATAAAAATTTCAAAAAGAATACTTAAACACAATTTAAAAAGGTTAACAGAATATATTAAATTATTTTCATCATATGACCATAAATGTGGCGAAAGTTTTCACAGATTTAAATATCAGCGAAATGAGAATATTTTGCTTTTTGTTTTAAGCAATCAAGATCTCGCTGGTAAGTAATAAAAAATTTGCTTTCTTTTATCTTTATATTTAATAAGTATAAGCCTTGATTATTTTAAATTTTCTTTTCTCAAATTCAGTAAGACATTCATAAACAATGTCCTATTGAAAGTGAAATTAAAGTAAATTTCAAATGAATCTTTTTTCATGGAATAAAGAGACAAGAAAGAAAAAAAAAATCGTCTATCACAGCATTCATTATTAAAAACCGTTAACCTGATAATAAATTAATTCCATTTAATGAAGAAAATATGCAACGAAATATTAAATCATTTTTAATTTGTAATAAAGATGAATATGTAAAAGAAGAGCCTAATATATATTCTCTATCAGAAAACCATTTTCAACTTCAATACATTTCAAGCCAATTCAAGTAAATAGTAGTTCTATAACACCTACATACAGAATTCGTATTTTTAAAATATTCAGAAGCACAGACTTAATATTTCATTTCAAGAATAAAACAAAAAAAAAAAAAAAACGTAATGTGAAAGAAAATATTCCCAACCGAATATTTATATATTTATGATAATTCAGCATATTTGGTTCATACTCAAATAACATCTACAATCTACATACATACGAGTATATCCCAAAGTTGAAATGAAAAAAAAAAAAAAATGAAACAGAAAAAGAACAGTGGCTTTTTGGCGAACATTAACGTTTTGGACAGCCAAAAAGATTTATCGCAAGGGATTTAATAGAGTTTAGTTGAACACTATGCATCACCTTAAAAAAAATTCTTTTGGCTATTATAGAAATATGAGTGCGCACCACATACCAAGGAGTCAAGAAATAAATTTTCCTTGCCATAAAAATATTTCTTCGTTTTATTTATTTATTTTTTTTTTTTTTTGTTTGCTTCATCCTTACTCTCAAATATATATAGTATTTGTATCCTGAACACCCATAGTATTTCTCGCTATATTTCATATTTGATATTTTCTATCAAAATTATTTTCCATTTATCATGGCATTTAATTTCTATATAAATTCCACCCACACTATAATTGCTTGTTATAAATTTTTGATGTCCCCAAAAAAAAAAAAAAAACAAACAAATAATTTTTGTTTTATTTAAGAAAAATGTACAAAAAGAAGACAACAACAACAACAACAACAACAACAACCGAGTAGAAAAAAAGATTTATCTACCATTTATTTGATGTTCCATTACATGTAATTTCACACGACGTCCTCATCACTTTAATTCAATTACACTTTTGTGAGCACATACATCAAAGTACACTTTCGTCTCATCATTTTCATCCGATTTTCTAAGCGAAACAGTTTTCCACATCCATTCGATTTTTTTTTTTTTTTACCATGTTTCATGTTAATCTTATACAAAAGATAGAAGAAAAAAAAAAGAGAAGAAGTCCTATTTGCTTTTTTGCAGCACAGTAATTTTGAGAGTTGAAAATCACTATATTATTATATGCGAACGATATATAGATGAAGGTACCTTATATGTCGAAGAAAAAATAATCGCTGTATGAGTATCGGGGAGCTGTTTTGCAAAATCTTGTCAAAAAAGAATAAAGAAGAAAGATACAGAAGAATGGAATAATGTAGCTAATACGAAATTGATGATAAGGGCTTATGGAAGTGCAGCATTTTGTAAGAATCTATGGGATTATGTTGTAAAAATAATAATAAAAATAAAAGAATTTTGTTCATTTTTTTGTTATCCTTTTGTGTGTACATTTTTCGACTACGGAAAAAAAAAACAACGAAATAATGTTTTCTTCAATTTGAAGGTAATGCTTAAAGAGAGTAAAAAAAAAACACGCGCATGCATATCCTAAAACAAGTTACCGAAAAATGTTCTTTTCATTTTATTGATATTAAATGATTATTGTAATGCAATGTCATCGTCATCGAAATACTTTTTTTTTTTTTCTATTTTGGTAAATATTAAAATTTAATAAATATCAGCTACCAGACGATAAAATCTTTGTGAGTAGGTAACTTACTTATTTTATTTGTCAAAAAAAAAAAAACATATTTCTAAAAAGCAATATTTTTTTTTTAAGTCGATGAAAGATTGTAATAGTAAGCTCACAAGAAAAAAATGAAAGAAAGAAAGAAGGAAAGAAAGAAAAAAATTACCAAGAAGAATATGTGCAAGCAAATGAAATCATATTGAAATTCAATTGTTCCATGTCGATAATAAGGATCAAATTAGATTTTATTTTATGTTGCGACAATGAATTGAGTAGAGCTTTTATTCTTTCATTCTTTATATTAAAAGCACACTTACCATCATCGTCGCACATCATTTTCTATATTGATATATAAATGTACCCACACACACCCAGTAAAAATTTGCCAAATGAGATATAAACAAAAAAATGGAATGGATTTCTTTTTATTTCATTTTTGTATTTCTATTTCTCAATGTAATTGTGGTACTTGTGTATGCATGTAAATTTATTTCATCATTTATTTTTTTTTTCCTCGCGCTATAAAATAAAGTTTTTCTTGCTTACATTGTTTTGGTTTTTTTCTTCTTTCTGTTTTGTTACAATGTTTGCTTAAGCACAAAGCAGTTAAGTATGGTGCGAGCAACACCCAATATTACCTACAATTTATATTTTGATAAGTATAAACTTACTGCATTTAGATCGAGTTGACTTTGTGTATAGAAAATATAATTATATTCCTGCTATCTGAAATGATTTTAACCGTCACGTCTTTAAAAGTCATTAGCACTTCGTATATGTCGTGTGGTTAAGATTTTCTGATATCAAAACAAGGCAAGGCAAGGCAAGGCGACAATCTAATATTATGATTATAATAAACTTCTATAAATACAGTCTAGTCTGTAGATCTATTTTGTATATGCAGAAAAAAACATGTAATATTATATATAAACGATACTGAGTCTCACATTGGTTTGGTTAAATGTGTTATGTTATTTTTGCATTAATATGTTGGCTTCAAATCGGTATATACACATAACCGAGGATGCTTAATGTTTATGGATATCATACCAAGATTATGAAAACTATGTAATTTATTTGTTGCAGTATTTTAGTTGCGGGTGAAGTGAAGCTAAAATGGTAAAGTTGAGCTTCATACAGGAAATTTCATTATGCGGTGTGTTGTGTACGATGAATAAATTTGTTGTTGACATTTTAGTAGAGCATAGAAAATTGTTTCATGTTTATATTCAAATAAGAAAAAAAAAAAAAACCAACACAAGACATAAAAAAAGAACAACAAACAGCTTGTGAACCCAAGTAAATATTATTCGAAATATTTCCCAATGAATGTGTTTCTTTTTTTTTTTTTTTTTTAATTTAATGTGTCTTATACAATATCATCAAACCGCACGAATTAAGAACAACAAGTTCACAAGTTTCTCTTCACTGTATCATATTATTATTTATTAAAAAAAAAATATATCAACTTTAACATAATTCACCATTAAGGGCGTTTTTTAAAACTTTTTCCATCTTTTATTGCATATCTTATAAATACAAAATACAATAAAATAGCAAAATAGAAAAAAAAAAAACTTGTTAAATTTAAATTGATTTTGATGAGAACTATTTTCCACAAAATAAAATATAATAATAGAAAAAAAAAAAATTATGAAAAAAAAACCAACGCTCTGAGTTAACCCCTAACATAACACAAATATAACAATATTTATGAGCCTGATAATCTAAATAGATTTTTTTCACGATGTCCGATTTTTTTTATATGTGGTAGGTACTTCTCAAAAATAAACAAAGGACCAAATGTCTACGCGCAAAACGAAGCAAACAAAATGTATTAAAAGCAAAAAAAACAAAAAAATCCACTCTATTTGGTGTAAAAACAGAACAATCAAACGCGCATATTATATTTTTATGTATTGTTCACATAAATATACGCAAACCAAACACAATTGAATTGAACGGAAAATGAATAAATTTTCTGAAGAAAAGATAAAATAAAAAAAAAAAAAAAAAACGTTCAGAAACGAAAAAAAAAAAAGAATTTCTATAATACTTAGTTGATACATGCGAAGCAATATAAAATAAAATATTTTTGTTTGTACAGAAAGTGCTTAAAACATATTATTTTTAAAGTCGCGATGCTCTTGCTCTGCTATTCAATTGAAAACCGGTTAACAAATTAAAATAACAATAAAGCCTAACACGATAGCAATATATGATAAAAGGCAATATTAGATGCAGTTCTCAATAGAATATAGGAATATTAGCAGGGTCCATTCATCATTATTATTACATAGGTTTTTTTTTCTTCTAGCTTTACGCTAGCGAATAGCAATAGGTGCTGTTATTATTATTTTAATTATTGTATTGTGGAACAGTGAAAATATACATTTTGTTCATTTGTGTGTTTTTTTTTCTTACTTTCTGCGTTTTGTAGGTTTATCTTGAAGGTGCATTTTGATACATTTGCGGTTCATATAATTTTCTGTTGAATACAAACAAAAAACTTGTTTTCTTTTGATAGGAAAAAGTAGTCTTTATTTCTTTCTTTCTTTCTTTCTTTCTAATTTTTTTTCTGTACATTTTTTTTTTTGCTAGATTCCACATAATATGTCGTAATATGCGGCGTCAAGCTTTTCATAAATAAAATTAAATATATTATATCTGGTTTTTATCATTTTGGAAAATTTCGAGGGAGAATCATAGAAATTATAAATATGAATTATATATTACAAACTGAAATTTGATGGATGGGGTAGAATGACAGGGTCTAAAAGTCGAATATATCAGTTTTGTCAGATTATTAAAATTTCTAATATTGTTTTGTTGAAATATGACCTATTTCATCTTATGGAGCATAAACTTAAAAAAAAAAAAAAACCTTTGGCAAAAGACAATTGTTCATACCGTATGCCATACAAGAGATTTCAAGGTACTCTCTAAAAAATATGGACGTAAGAAAGTAAAAATAAAGTAATTTTTTTTACTTTATTTTACTTTATTCAAAGT
>JAABKK020053394.1:0-11339 GCA_011634745.2 Catotricha subobsoleta
GTCGATGATAAAAAAAAAACCCTATCTAAATTTTTCAAATGTACCCCTCCCTGAAATCAGAAGCGTGTGCACCTATGGGTCTTATGATCTAAAAAAAATTTGGAGACATGACTTTCTTCATTTAGTCATAAAACCCCAAAATAAAAATTTGGGGACTTATGACTTAATGAATAAAGTACCCCAAATTTTTTATGACCAAATGGATTTGGAGATTTTTGACCTGGGGACATACGGCCGAAAGCGACACATCTCGTGAACTTGGCATAACTATGAACATAAAACATCATTAGACATAGCAACTATTGACATGAGTTTTTTGACAGCACAAAATTTTAGGTTATCTACTAAAATTATGTAAATAATCGGCATTTAGAATATTATTCATTAAATTACTGAAATTACTGAAATTCATAATTTGTTAATCGTGATTTTCTAGTTTTTCCATTCGTAATGTTTAAGCTTTCATCTATATTAAAGCCAAACATCATAACACCCTTATTAAAATGCAATTTACATTCGTCATCGGTTCTGCGGAAAGGTCATTCAAAATGGGCAAACATAAGACATACCAAAGCGCTTAAAGACTGGCAAAAATCTTTATTGTTTGATAAACAAGCTAGAAATATTCGAATGGCTATACAAGGTATTTTGACGAATATAAAATTCATTGATTTAAAAACGAAACTTACTTTTAACTCATTCATTCTGAATTAGATGGTGGTTCACCAAATCCTGCAATTAATTCAGCATTACGTTACGCTATCGAAGAAGCACTTCGTAGAGATGTGCCTAAATCAACGATACAAACGGTAATAAAAAAAAATTCTCAAGCAGCTGATGGTGCTAAACTTAAACGGCATGTGTTTGAAATGCGACTGTACGCCAAATTATTTGTGATTGTTGTTATTTATACAGATAATTTGCATAGTGTAAAAATGCAAATAAACACAATTGTTCGAAAACATAAGGCTGAAACGATGTCAGTAAAGCATATGTTTGTTGAAAGAGGGATAATTGATGCTGTGGCTCGACCAGAAATAACTTCCGAAAATTTCGATGATTTATGTACAAACGATGCGATCGATTGTGGTGCAGAAGATATTGAAATACACGATAAAACATTAAAACAATTAACATTTTTATGTGAGCCATTGGAATTCGACAGAGTTAAACAGAAATTAACTGGCATTGGATATCAAATTGAGCACGCTGCATGTCCTTTTATTCCAACATCAACAATTTCATTAAATAGTAGTGAAACCGATAATTATGAAATCTATAAAGGGAAATTGAGAGCGATTGAAGGGTTTGACGAAATATACGATAATTTAGAGCAGCTTGATGAATGATTTAGAAAACAATAATCAATTATTAATATGGAGATTATAAAGCATTTTTATTTTAATCTAGATTAAATCAATCTTATTTATTATAAATCTTTTTAATGAATTAGATTCCAAATTGTTTTTAAAACTGTACATCATTGATTTTTTAGAATTTATAATTCCATACGAATGAAGATGTACAGAATGAGTATTTTAATTGGATTGACATTCAATTAAAAAACAAAAAAACAGTAAAATATGAAATACTAGGAATAACACTAGTCTGACATTTGAATAATTTAATTTATTTTTTTTGGTGTAGGAAAAACAAAAGATATTTCGAGTACACTCAATGACAAACAGAGAATCATTGGTAACTACATTTGAATTGATCTTAATTTTGAGTTAATCTCAATACTTAGCTTGATTATATTCTAAATATCATTTATAATTTCTAAGAAAAATTAAAAGTGTTTTTCATTAAAAACTTGATACAGATAAGTTTCTAAATATACATTTATCTGAGAATAGATAAATCGTTTTACATGGACTAACTGATAACAATTACTATAATTAGTTGAAATAATGTACTTCAGGCTATCTATTTATCTTCATATATTAATATAAAAAATTGGTTACAAATTTGCATATTGTAAGTACATGTTGATATTCATTCCTCTATCAGATAATAAAAAAAAAACATACCCACACACTAAAAGATCATCTATATTATTTTGTACATTGTTTGACTCAATAGATAATAATATAAATCTGCCACTTTTATGGTATCTCTTAGTTCTTCACTCAAGTGCCTTTTTTTTGCCTTTTGCCATTAAATGAATATTGTAGTTTAGATATTTATATGTCTGGAAAACATGATTATTATGTAAATTGCCACCTATCTTATTACCATTTTATATAAGCTTGATTTTTTTTTCGTTCCTATTAATGCTTGCTATAATATTTACCATGATTCCAAAATTGCATTTTTAAATATATATTCGAAAGTAAAAAAAACAAATATAAACGATTCTTTTATCATGATTATATTACAGCATTACCTACATATTTAGTTGCATCATATGTAGAGCCCGATGCCAATGCCGGTGCTCATAGTTTTTATTGGTATGTAATGTCATTTCAACAAAATGCTACACAACATTAAAATGCAATTATTTTTTATATCTATTTAAAAAGCACTCCTGAATAAAATCTTACTTTCAATGCAAAACAAATTAGGAGGAATAATTAAATGAACTCTTTTAAAATAAATTAAGCACAACTGCAAACAAATATAACTATACAAAAATGCTTCATGCGTTAAAAAAAAAATGGTTTTATTATCCATATAAAAAAAATCTTTAACAAAAAATCAAATCTATGACAAAATAAAAATACTATTGAAATTTACCAAAAAATGTGGAACGCTTCACGATTTTGCGTGTCATCCTTGCGCAGGGGCCATGCTAATCTTCTCTGTATCGTTCCAATTTTAGTATATGTTCTCGACAAGCGAGAACGAATATAAACCTTAAATTTTTGTATATATAGTAATGGTACGTCATTTTTAAATTAGCGAATTATAAAAATGACATGACAAAAAGCGACATCTATGTTTTGTTATTTTATATGATAAGACTTATTGTCCATTAGTTAACATGAATGATTAGATGGTTTGTGTTTATGATATAATAATTATGTATTTTGTTTTTTATTTTTCATTTTCGCTGTAAATAATTTTTTGATTTGTTTTGTCCAAAGTATACATGTTTTGTATGCGATTTAGGTGGCTGTTGAGGGAACAGTGACCTGTTAGGATTTCTACTATCATTCTTATCTGGGGTCTTTTGAACCCGATTAAGTCTTTAGTGGTTTTAGAGCTTGGACCGCTCACGAAGAGCTCCGCCTGCCTTGAAATTTCAGATTATGTAATATTTTTGGGTTACCATTACTACCCAGTTAAAGTTGAATTTTGAATGCGTTTATGTAGTTAGCGAGAGTTTAGCGAACCGCTAAAACAGTTGTGAATACCGCCCTAAGACTTATAAAAAAAAAATGAAAAAATGCTTTTAAGGAAGGAAAATATTTACCATTGCAAGTATTTCCCATTTTAATTTTTTTTTTTACTGGCCCTTATATTTTATAAATAAAGTATTTACTATTTTTTTCATTTTCTGCTGAAAATAAGCTGATATAAAATTGTAGTGTTTCATTATGTTGTCAATATGATCAGTTGATAGAGTATTTAATTAAAAAAATAAATCGATTTTAAGAATTCAGTGCTTTAATTGAGTCCAATTGGTTTTCGTACATTTTTGGTAGCGTTGCATGTTTCCATAACACACTATTGGTGTGCAATTAAAATTATATGAAAACCAATAACGACCAAACAAGGAACAAACTTTCTAATAAACCTATAAGTACAAAATAGTTTGTTCCTATAATTTGCGGTTGGTTATCAAAATCCTTGAAATTTATAGAAAAAAAAAACTTTTCTGACCTACATTAATGGTGTCTCTTATATAATATTATTGTTAGTGTTCATCCCATTTATACCCTGACTCCCACTTTTCATGGAAGTTTATAACGTTCGTTTAAAATACAACATTATATGTATTTATTTCTTTAGAAAATTATAATTTTGTGTCATTGAAAGTACGAACTCTCAAATATGTAACACTTAGTTATACATAATAACATAGCTGGAATAAGGAATATTATTTATGGTAAAATTTTGATTGATTACAGCTCTTTGATCTTAAGTGCCATCTGCTTTTATAAAGAGAGCTGTTTCCTTCAACATATTTTTGTAGGTAACATGTGTCAGCTACGAAATATTTATCATCATTCGTAGTGCGACAAAAACAATGCTAAAAGTAATGACTAACTAATTAACTCGACTTTAATTACGTAATGAAAATTAGCTTTAGGGTGTCCATAGTCTTATATTTATTATTCACTGTGTGAAAATAAAAAGTAATAATTTCCAATAATTTCGATTCACTATCATTAGAGAGAGGGCCTTTATAAAATTATGTAAATTTCAACCATTTTTACACAAATTCAAAATTAGCATCGGAACAAGGTGTTGTTGTACCGAAATATTGATCATCCACCTTTATTTTTCAAGACGCAAATTAGTCACATAAATCGTACACACTAGATATTGTCGAATCAAAAAAAAAAATTATTGCATTTTCTATTAATACGCGGTATTAATTTTTACTGACTTTAAATCCTCTATTTGAAATTGCGGTCAAACCGAAATTGTAATCTTTATTTTTAATCATTCACATCATGCATAATACATATTTGAAAAATATGAAACAGCAAATATTGTGCATGTTGGCAGATTGAATGTCCAATTATTTATGATGATTTCCCTCATTTCCTAGCATGTCTAGTGGATAAGATCTTAATAAAATATATAAGAAACTGCCGGAGCGCTGGGTTTTTTTTATGCTCATCACATTGCCTAGCTATGGATGCGTAATTGGTCAAGCTTATTATTTTGTGTTAAAAATATTTAGTTTCTACTCAAATTATAGCCTACGTTACGTAAAACTCTGAAGAAAAAACAATTTTTAATCGAACATAAGTTTTTTTCAATATGGAATAAAATAAAACCAAGAGCATGGAAAAAAACATGTTTAATAAAAGAATTCTCGTAGATTTTTAATATTGCGTTATAATAGAACATACGAACTTTGGTCATTTAACTTTTTTTAGTTATTTTTTTTTTATTTTTATTTTTAAGAAATTTAAAAAAAAGTAACTATGTATTGGATTCGTAATTTTGCTAATCTGTGGTGGTAGAAGATTTTTTTTTTATTCCGAATTCTTTCAAGATTTACTGAATGAATTGAAACCAACCGAAATCAAACCATGTATATTTTCAGGAACACAACATTCTGAGTCTATTGGTACGTCAATGACCTATGTTCTATCATGAGACGGAGTATGAGATCCCGAGGGGTTTGCCACTCTCAGATTTAATGCGTTCTGTATTCAAATATTCGAAATATTCTGAAAATTTAGAAGCATTCAGAAATATTCAGAAGTATTCGCAATATTCGAGATATGAAAAAAAAAATAGTTTTGTTTTTTTTTTTTATGTCATTTGGAAAATGGTAACATTCTTAACAAAAATAAAGATACCAATCCATTGGCAGCTTATTTTTTTTTTTAGAATATTAAATAAAGTGGTACTTATGTATTTCTCAACGACGAATTCAACTGATATCAAAGCACACAAAGCCATATTTTTTTTCCTTTATCATATCTGCTTCTCTCATTAAATGATATTGTTTGCGCTTGTTATGTGCAATATAAAACTCTATAGAAAATTATGAAAACTAATTGAAGAGCCCTCCTACACAATATGATTTCAAAATATAAGCATTTTTATAAATAACAAATAAATAAATATATACTCCTGATGTTAATAGAATTTATAGCACATTATTATATGAACAATTATTCATGATTAGCTTATATTTGATAAGAATATATAATATGCCAGCGAAATTAATATAAGAAGAAAAAGATTCTAATTTCTAAATTTCCCGCATTGTTAACATAATATTTTATTAATGCTCAAATGAGAAATATGCAAGTATATATCAGGAATAAAGTACTTTACTCAGTATTAAAAAAAAAAAAACAACAGTTATTTATTTAACATATACATTATTATAAATTACGTAACCTGCTGTGTTAATTCAAGTAAAATATAATTTTACCATCTAACGATCTTATAACAGCTTGTCGTTGTCACAAAATTTTAAAAAGATCCACATGAGCTTACTAGAAATAAAAGCATAAAATATTTTTCTACTTTTACCACCCTAAAATCCGCCCTGTGTATATCAAAGTGTATTTACTATTTATATACATACCTTTGATATAATATAAATTATCTATTGACAAGAGAATAGCTATTTCACGACACTTGTATTTTGTATAGCAGTACAGCATTTTATATTAGCTTTCAAATTGTATTGGTACCTAATGTTTTCCTTTAGATTTATACTTTTCCTGAGATTTTCAATTTAAACCAATTCATAAATATAAAATAAGCTAAAGGTAATATATATAATATTATTATTGATTCATTTTCAATCATCATCAAAATTTTAAGAAAATCACCACAAATTTAATGACAAGTATTGTTTGTTATATTTTCGTAATCTTTTATGTTTAATAGCACGAGGTATAATTTCCACAAAATGTGTATTTAAAAAAGAAATCAATACAGTTTGAAAAAGACATGGTAACAAACAGCCACAATATTGGTTTATATTAAAATTAATGTCAACGTAAGATTTTATATTCGTTTTAATTTGTTGTTTTTGCATTTAATATTCGTAGAAGTGTTCTGTTTGTAAAATATAATATAATTGAAAATTGTATAGAATAATACAAATTTCTATTTATAAATAGAAATATATAAAACATTATAATTAAAAATAAAGTAATTTTGCGTACTTACAAGAAATATATTCATTACTTTTTTAAAAATGTCGCAATACATTGATTGTTTATTAATAGCATAACATCAACCAATTTTTTAATCAATTAACGTTCCCAGCACTTAACTAAATGATTTTTTTTTAATGAATGTGAAATTTTGATACATAAATAATTTTTTGTTTCTGCTAATTAGACTGATACAGAACTTCATTTTTGCAAACATTAATTTCATAAACAAAGAAAAATAATAATTCCTAGTTTTATTTTATCTTCCAATTAATTCAAATAATCACAGATCATCAGAGATCAAATTCAAAACCTACATATTTTTAAGAGAATTTAATTATGCATGCAAAGGTGGATCAATGATCAATAACCGTTTACTCAAAGTTTTCTTTTTGTTCAAAAAACTTGACTTTAAGTCGCTCAAGAGCACACAAGGAGGTGTCTTAGCTTTGCTGATATCATCATTCGATTAAAATGTTACCATTTTTGTATTACGGCGACGATATATGCTGATTAGTTCATAAAAAAAACTTTCCGTGGTGCGGTCGATCTCTAAATTCAGAAAGTATTTTTTTTTTCAGTATTCGACTGAGACCTTGCAAATCTTAATATAACATTTCTTTTTTAATTAAAAAAAAACATTGCAATATGTATGTATTAGGGTGGCAATTTTTTTTTTATTGCAGATCTTAACGTTTCAGACATATTTACTTACTTTTGCATAATTAGAAAAAAAATCAAAACTTTGTCAATATTGCGCACGGTCTTGAAAGCCTACAAGGCTGAAAATTCACATGAACATTTCAGACCAAATCTGATTTTTCTATCAACAGTAATCTGGAAAAATCGATTTTTTTTTTGCCACCCTAGTATATAGTGAAACCTCTCTCTTTCTCTAGTAGAGGGAAGATAAAAAAAAAAATAATAACAAAGAGGAAAATAGCAAAAACAATGCGAAAAACCTAATATATGGTGAAAATTCCAAGTCAATCTTCTAACGAGTTTCTCATTTTTGAAAGAAAGTTTTGTAATTTCGTTTATGCACTTTTTCGTTTTTTTCTGACATTTTTCTTTTTCATATTCTTCTATTACTGAAATCCAGAAAATGTATCGGGTCATTTTGATAAAACATTTAAAGTTATTGATGATGAACAAAATAAATACAATTCTTTAAAGGCTTTATCACAGTGAACAGCAGCTCGACGAATTTTATGGTTTTCACTATTTAATACCGTGTATTACGGTAAAGTAATACATAATTTGTATAACTAGGTCCTCCAGACAGTGGTATTATTAATATTAACCTCTCGCCTATCTTTATAAAATCTATGAAATTATTATTATTTGTTGAACAATAATTCACTTTTAGTAGTAACTAATTTTTGTTGTACTTACCCCTCGCGAGAATAATCCCTGCAGAAATTTATTGCAGATAATCCGTTTTCGTTTAATTCAGTCACATCGTACGTACCACATTTTACAATATAGTTTACGTACCGTATAGACCAGATCCATCCTCACCATAGAGAGGGAAACTTAAGTTAGGAGTTAGGAGCGGTCATTTTCAAGAGTTCAAAGATAAATAAAATTACATTTTTATGTTTCAAAATATCAATCTATTTATAAGAACAACTTAGAGGTCGAAATAAAAACATTCTTATTAATTTTACTATATTTTCAATAAATAAATTTTTATTTATATTATAGATTTTTAAGTTGTTCTTATAAGTAAGATTTTACGGTAATTCCATTTAAACAAGCTTTGTTTAAATTTTGTTAATATGTACATCAATCTATTTATTTATACATTAATTCCACGAAAAATGTCTGTCAGCAACAAAGAAAATCTGTATCAGTAGACACCAAATGAGTAGGCAGGTAAATTTTCTTTAGATCAATTAAATGTGTATTATACCTCATTAGCATCCAGGTTACAACGTGTAATTTTGACCATATTTACTCAATGTATGCATTACTGTATTAGATTACCTCCGTTTATGTTTATGAGAGATAAATATTTTTACAATTTGGACAATAAATTTAAATTTAGTAGATAAAGGCGGGCAGTTAGCAGGAACACAATAATTATATAAACAAATAATTTTTTATTTATATTTTCATTAGCATACATTTCATTTTTAGTAATACGCCTGAATGTGAATATGTAATCGAGTGTAATAAAAACACACTCTTGTATCTAAAAATTATGAATGTTGCTGACTGGTTTCGGTTTATTTGCAATAATAAAATATAAAAAACAATGAATCTTGTGATAATTTGAACACCGACAAAAGTAGTCACATTAGGCAGTCTATTTTATTTATCTTAATTTCTTCTTTTGATCTCTGATTTTAACAATCAACACAGAGTTCACTGAATTTAGTAAACAACTCTGATGTGAATACTTACTTTGTACTTAGTAGCTGGTCTATTATTCAATTCATCAAAACCATTTTCCAGCCATACGAAATACCGTATTTATGAATTTTCCAAGTATATATTATTATTTAAGTTTATTTAAAACTATAATTAGCACAATTTCAACTATATTTCTATATTTTTTCCTTGTATTTATTAACTTACAAATAACAGATCTCATAATTTCTAAAAAGCGCAATAACAGACCATTGCTGCATTTCATTATAAATTTTCCATAATAATCTGACAACGAAAATATTGTATTACCCAACTGCTATATTTATTGTACTTATGTATTATAATGATGTATTTATAAATGAAAAATATATTGCTATTTGCAAAAATATAAAATAGAATAATAATTTTCATTCCAGTTTCATATTTTAATTAAAATATTGCTTGTTTACCAAATTGTAAACTTTCTCTATATTATTTACATTGAAAATAAAAGAAAGAATGTTCTGTAAGCAAGCAAATACACATAAAAAAAAATGAAAAAATGTTAATAATAATAATAATACATTTAATAATAATATCAAGTATGTTTATTTATTTATATTTTTCTTTTGGCTGTAGTCTCGTTCATAATATGTATAGCTATTGTGGATAGATTGCATTGCATTTATGTGGAAAATTTCTTTTGGATATAGAAATTACATTTATTTTTTTATGCTTTAAAAGGCAATAAATATATTTACTATGAACAACATGAAAGGCAATAAATAAGTAGAAATAAATTTAATATTTTGTGTCTTCGTGATTTTTTTTTTCATGAATTTCTTTCTATACGTTTCAGAAAATATTATATGAAGAAAAGTAAAAAGATTAAAGGTACATAAAACTAAGGATATTTCGGTTCAATATCTGATTTAAGTGCATCCTAAAAACTTTTTTTTTCTTTTTTTGAGAAAATATATTGAAAATAATATTATAAGATTTTTGATTAAAAATATGCTCATTGGTCAAGCATTTACAGGATAAAAAAAAACAAAAAAAATAATTAGTATTTTATTTGACATTAAATAAAACCGATCTGATATAAATATTCTGAAAAAGTATTAATAAAATCAATCAGAAATCAATATAGGAATTTAATGTCAGTCTATATGTAATACACCATTTGATAATATTCATTCTTTGGGTGTTCGATTTTATGGGCATTAGGACTTTTACATTATTATTAAAAAATATTATACAGAAAGAAAAAAAAACTCAAGAAAAAAAGGTATCACAAAGGACTTATGTATGTTTTTACATCAGCCAGATTTATAAAACCTCATCAAATATATAGAGAAAATGGTAGGCATTTGGATAGCCGCATCGATTTTATTCTTTTACATAACGCTTCATGTATATAATAAAGAATAAAGATTTTGTATTCTGGTATTATGTAGGCTGTTGGACCATTCCTATGTTATACTATTTTCTTGTTTTTTTTTTTTTTATTTTTTTTATTTTTTTTATTCATTCTTTATAGAGGATGAAATTCTTTTTTAGCTGATACACGCATAATACATAAAAATAATATTTAAATAGCTTAGATACATATATATTTATTCAATGCATATTCGGTTTGAGTCGTTTTTAACCTATGCCATTGGCCATAATTTATATACTGAGTATACAACACCATGAACGGGATGACCTAACTTAATTCTTATTTTACCCGATATTAATCTAATTATTTGCTGACTCTAAAAGGTTATGTATTCTGTGTAAGTAATGAGTAATTTTAAAAAGCCATTCAGTCATTTGATTTTGAATATTTATATATTCATTTCCCTAGTGAGAAAGAATCTATGAAAATTCTTTAGAATTCTTTTAAAATTCTTTTTCAATGATTTTTAAAGAACTTTTTCGGTTAGAAATCTTTTGGAAATTCTTTATTTATATTTTCATAGAATTTTAATTCTTTAGAAATTCTTTATTAATCTTTGGTTAAAGAATTTTAATTTTTTGAAACTTCTTTGTATATAGATTTATCAAAGAATTTTCAATACGTATTTCATAGATTTAATCTATGATTTTTCTATTAAAACAGAGAATCTTCATAGATTCTTTTCCATTAGGGTTGTGTTTCTCTATGTAAAATTGATTTTTGGATGCATTCAGGCATTC
>JAABKK020053405.1:0-11339 GCA_011634745.2 Catotricha subobsoleta
ATTGACCGTGTTTGGGTTTCATATATTTTTGGGGGCGCTGTATGCTTTGTTTTCCAAAACAAGACATGCAGCGTCGCAATATGTCATTCGAAAAATACGAGAACCAAATTTTTGGAATCGATCTAAATAGAACATAGGTAATATATACTGTGTATAGAAAGGTTGTGGCGGCAGCACTGTCTACGTGATTCAATAAAAATTTTGCGTAGTCAACATGTTGACAGAATAAACTTGGCTTTTGTACTAAACTCTATATTATGTTTTCTTTTGAGGTTATCTAAAACATATAAATTCATATAAACTAGAACAAAAGCCAATTTTTTTCTTTCATGATGTACATTGTACATGTTGACAACAAAAAGTTGGCTTTTTTACTAAACTTTTACTTTTGAAGACTTTTAAGGTTATGCAAATAGTACTAAAACATAGAAATCTATATAAATTAGAACAAAAGCCAACTTTTTTCTGTCATGATGTTGATACTCGAACAGCGCCACCACAGCCTTTCTATACGCCGTATATATTATCTATGATATAGACAGACATTTTCATATTAACAATGTTTGGAAAACCTAATAAAAATGTACTAAACGTTTATCAAAATATTTATTTTAAATTCGGCGCTCATTTTCAGTAATTTTTGCTGGATGAAACTCGAGGTTCAATCAAGCATAGAGCAATCAAATTTGAAGTTGATCAATAGCTCGATTTACACAGATTCGGAGGATACTCTTGTCGATACTTACCGCCCTTAATATGATTCTAAAAATTTAAATAAATAATTATAAGTAATAAACGATAAAATGACTGAATTCATTTTTATATTATTTTTTAAATTGAAACAAAAATATATAAAAGAATACTCCTTAGAGAATTTGAAGCATAGATATCCTGAGCATTGACTTGCACATACATATACTTTAAAGATGAAATCACTTCAAATAATATCAGTCGTTCTGATTTTTCAATTTGAATACGTTAGTTATTTGAAGAAAAGAGTAAAACGTAACATAAAATTAAATCAAGGTTGCTTTTCTTTTAGATTAAATATACTTCTGCAGCTCCAAAAGACCCAGCAACTGCAGCTCCAGTAGAATCAAAAGATCCAGCAAAAGAACCAGAAATACTTTGTGATCAATTTAAAAAACGCACTGCGTCACACGCAAAGTATTTAAAAACTTAAATAATTTTATCGAATTAAATGATTTTCTCAACTCATCCCTTATTAGATCATTGTTATTTACACATATTCCCAAATTAAGAACAAAGGAAATAACTTCGATAAAAAAGTAAAGCCCAAAATTTATATGCTTGAGTTTTAGTACTAACAGTTTTTCGAGTTTATTTCCTTTTTTCAGAAATTTACTTAGTTTTGAAAATGGATATAAACCTGACGTTAATTTAGAAGATATGGATTGTCCTAAGCTTTTCAAGTCTGTTTTTATGGTTTTTTTTTCTGTTTTGGGCAAAAAAATTTATTAAATTATCATTATTATTTTGTTACAGCTTGATGAAGGAAAAAGCACCAATTATTAATACTATTGGAAATCTAATAAACAAAAAGGACGTCCAGTTAGTTAATATTCGGGTTTTTAATAAATTTATTTTAAAATTAAAATTTCTCTTTTAATTTGTAGAGAAGAATTAAAATGCAAAGATAAAAAAAAATATTTAGAATATCTCGAATGGTCACGAAAATTGGAAAAAATATATTTTCAGAGAAGTTGTCAAACGGTACTTTATAGACAGAAGCCCGATGCACCATTACAATATGAATTGCCATCGGGAATACCAAATGAAGGGTACAGAACAAGCAGTGGACGTTATGTTGATTCAGATATTTTATCGAATCCATTTCATCCATTTAATCCATTAGGTTTTAATTATATGAATACACCAGTCATCATAATAACCCCTGATTGGAATATTAATCCTTCAACTGGTGTAGATAGTAGCATCATCACGGATGTATCTAGTGGCATCGGTGATGCGGCAAGTGGTGTAGGTGATGCAGCGAGTAGTTTGGCTGATTCTCTGTCATCTGTTGATTTTAGCGGTATTGGTAATACTATCGCAACTGTACTTAGTCAAGTTGGAGGTGGTTTAGGCTGTATAAGTGACGTTTTATGTTCAATTGCTAGTAATATAGGCAATTAATAATTTTTTATAGTAATTTTTTTTGATTTATTTATTCATTCATGAATCGCATTATGCTTTCTAACACTTTACTTTTTAGTATCTGTAAAATAAAATATTAAAACTAATAAAAAATACAAACAAATACAACAACATAGTAATTAATTAAAATGCAAATGTTATGTTTAAAAAAATGGAAAATTGAAACATATTGGAATAAATCAAATTAATCTCGTATGTAATAAGTCCCATCTCCATTACCTGTATAAAGCTACCTCTGCTAAACAGGTTATACATGAAAATCCAACTGTTGAGAAAAAAATTAAGTTGAAATTTCATGTATAACCTGTTTACCAGCAGTAAATTTACTCAGGTAATACATAGATGGGATGATAGCAAACGGAGTACAACATGATAAGAACAATATCGAACTCATATCAATTTTTTTAACTCGAATGCAATTTAGATTTATGTGACAAGATTGATCTTTTACAGTGATCTCTAGATATTGATATACAATAAAACAAATACATTTATTGAGGATCTTAACCAACCTATTAATATGTTCATTTTCATTTCTACTATATTCAATTCTATGTATCTCAACAATAAATTTCATTAATTACATTAATTAAAATTCAATTTAAAAAAACCAACTGGATTTTTTTTTTGTTCGTCCTTAGTCAAAATTTGAGATATGCTACATGAATATATGTTTTTGTCCTGATATGTACTGGTTAATTTTCTGATATGTGTTAGATATATTTTTTTCTAAAATGTTTCAGATTGTATATTCAAACAGACATTTGTTGTTATTTGAAGTACAAGTATTACCAAATAATATTTAATATTTCAAATATTTACTGAATTTTTTGGGTATTTGTTATTTCAATTACTAAATACTTAAGAAGTATTTCAAATAAGCACTTTACAAAATATAAACTCGTATACCTATATAAAATTAAAAAAAAAATAACAGCATACGAGTCGAAACTTTTCCAAAACTTTGGGAGAGTATGAGCCGACCGTTAATGGAATCCTGATTTCCATCCACTGTAGCCATACCGCCTATGAATAAATAGCTTGTTTGTTGCTATTAATTTGTATTATTAATAATTTTTGTTTGGTATTGCAAATAAGGTATTTGGATACAGCGAAATACTTGGTCCAAAATATTTTGCGTTTTTTATTTGATACAAAATCTTGATGTAAAATGTACACAGAAGCAAACTATTTGAGTTTTTCAAGCGGCCTTAACGTGTATAGTATATATGTATAATAGAATTTTATTTTTATGGATTATTAGTGATGTTCTTTTGGTATATGAGATGCTGAGAGCTGAGCCAACAGAGATTTATTTGGGTCATTCCACGCTGAATGCGCCTTTTCTGTAACGATAGCTACCGATATTCAGCATAATTGTTTTTATTACAATTTTTACTCTCATGCAATTCATTTTCATGACTTGTTTATCATTTTTATTATTTAAAATATGTATTATCAAATATAAATAAATTGGGTTTATTCCGCTGTTGACAAAAAACAAGAAACGCGTTTATTGTAGTTTAAAAAGTTTAAAACAGTTTTAATGCTCTTCGTAACATATGCAGATAGTTGCCTATTCGCGATCTACATGCTCACTAGGCGGCAGCATTTTCTATGCAGAAAAAAGTGAACAGAACTGTCAAACGCATTAAAAAGGTGACGTGACTGTCAAATGGCTTATTCTGATTAGTCACGGCATTCTAATGTAAAGGCAGGATTACTAAACTTAACCTCACAAAAACAGTTGCCCCTTGCTCATATCTTTACCGTTCAGTGGAGAGAAAATGTAGTTATTTTGCCATAAATCACTAGCACATGACGTAATTATTCATTTTAATTCATTTTTATAACCTCAAATCTCACTTTGTTACCCATATTTTGTATGTAATATTGGTACCAAAGACACGTTTTAGGTTATCTTTAGCTGTCAAATGTCAAACGTGCTAGTGATGTATTGAACGTGATATGAAATCATGAGAAGATGAACAATGAGCAGCAATAATATTTTTGTTTCTTCATATTTTTAGTTTTACTTAACAAGCAATATTAAAATATTAAGTTGGAATGATTCATATTATGATTTACATATTATTAACAATTCAGATTTAAAAATCTAATGACATTTTATTAAATTGTACTCATATAACAACATTTTTTTTTAAATTTACTCACATATACGAAATGTCATTCTAAAAAAGTAGTTGTCCAAAAAAAAAATGCCGTGGATTGGTTGATTGTGTAGTTCAAAATTTAACCACTAGAGGCGACTCCTTTGTTGCAGATCGCCAATGCATTTTGTGACATTTGTAGATAGCAGCACCTAACTGCCATTCGTAATAGAGATGTCTCAAAAATTCAAGGCAATGATAAGCTCTTCGCACATTGAGATTTTATATGTTTTATTTCGCTCACTCTCATGTATTTCATTGTCTTGAATATTTGAGACATCTCTATTTGCAGATGGCACCAAATGCTATTCAAGACATTTGCAGATAGCACCTAATGCCAGATCAACAACGATATGTAAAAAAACAAAAAAATATTAAATATTTTTAAGAAATTATTTTTATAAATTTTAATATAATTTAAGTTAAAGACGGATCAGAAATTAGATTAGAATTAGAATTCAAAAAATAATATATGTGAGTCGAAAAAGGATCGATTGAAAATATCTACTCAAATTTTCATTACAGCGATTTTGCTTCAGATGTAAGAATAATTAAATAATAAATAAATTTGTCTTGTTTTTGTGTTTTTTATTGTGTTCTTTTTTTGTGTTTTTAAATGTTTTTAATTGTGTTTAAAACATCTGTTTTTTTGTTGTTTGTTTCAAGCACCGTTGTATATGTAATATGTGATACACATGCTATTGCGCATATTTCTTTTTCTCTCTTACCAATCTACTTCATCTTTACCCAAAATGAACAATATTTATTCCCTTTCGAACGCATTGATACACACTTAATAGGCAGTTTGAGCAAAATGACGTGAGAGTTAAAATTGCATACTAATTTTCACGCTACGTCATTTTGCACAAACTGCCTAATATTATGTATTAAATTTATTACAATTTCTTGTATGAAGGTTTATAATTTGGTAGGAGTTCGTGTTGTAGATTTCTCTCAAAATGTCCTGGTTTAAACGATCCCTACAAACAAATTCGTGCCATTTTCAAATTAAATGTATCAATTTGATGACATTTCTGAATGCTTTACACAGTCCATTATCTTTTGGAAAACTATATTTTATATTAAAAAATATTTTATTGAAAAAAATAACAATATATTTGGAATTCATATATAAAAAAAACCTGTTTAAAAATATTGAAAATATTTTCACCAAAAATTTTTTTTTTTTTTTTCAAATTAGAAATTGGTTGTTTATTCGTAAATTTCTCAAGATTTACTAAACGGGTCGAAAAACATCATAGAATGTATATATTTTTACGAACACAAAATGCGTCTATTAGTATAGTTCAGTGACATATGTCCGAGCACAAAATTCTGAGAAAAAGTAGAATCCCTAGTTAAAAAAACCGCATTGTACACAAATCGTATTTTGGAAAACTTGAAAAAGATACAATTTTTGTTTTTCCTAGAGCTGGCTGAGCCCTCACAAGCGTCTTAGTAGGTATGGCCCCGCGGAATCATCTGAAGCATCACATATAGTTAAATAAACCTATATCGACATCTTTATAGTTCAATAATTGTGGTTAAAGGTGTTGAATTATTCATCTAAATTTATCGTTAAAGATCGTTATAGAAATCTATATCGATATCTTTAATAATCGTTGTGATACAAAACCGCGATGATTTTGGCTAACGACCCTATTGAAGAACTATAACGATCTATATCGGAATTTGTATAGATTCCGTATCGACTGGTTAACCGGGCAGTATGAAAATTTGGAAAATTGGAAAAATATACTAAATTAAACGCTCTCTAAATAAAACGGCTTCGCTCGCACCTATATAAATCGTTTCATATACGAGAGGGTTTTCATTTAAAGATTATTAAGTTGAATACGACCCCGTTGCGGGAAAAGTTTCCATGGAAACGTTTCCATGTTAAGTTGAAAGGGTGCATTTTATTTTTGAAAGATTGCAGTTTATGTTTGAAGTTATTGCGTTATTTTATTGTTCATAATTAGTGTAGTCACTAATTGTTTCTAGGTGGAATTTTCAGATAACAAGCTGAAATTTTCACCATAAGTAGAATGACATACTCAAAATTCCACTGACGGTGATTCAGCATAAAAACGGTAGTATACCAGTATTTAGCGATTATTACCGTTTTGATGCTGGATCACCATCAGCGGAATTATTGAGAGCTTCGGGAATATCATTTTTGGATTCATTGACCCCGATTTCCTATATATCGGCTTCATCAGTTTCTTAATTTTTGGAATACACTTTTTGAGATATTTGACTTTCCTCCAGATCTTTTTGACCTCTAGGTATAGATAAAAATCGAATATTTTAATTATAAAAAATACAAACTATTACCTTTTTGTTGTATGAAAAACACTATGAAAATGAGAGGAAACCCATGAAAATTGAGAAAAATGGAAAATTTAAACTCAATTTTTAATTCAGACGCCATTTTGACCTAATTGGAGACGGAATTTCAAAAAACTTTGTTCCACATGCCATTAGGCAATTTCAATGTCTATCCAAAGGTGGTATGTTGGAGTCGGTAGGTGCCACCGTTCCAAAGATATTGAAGCTTTCCTGAAAAAGACATTTTCAAAGATGGCCGCTAAAGCTCCACTCGGATATTTTCGGATTTTGAGTATGACATTCTACTCAATGCATACTACTTATGGTGAAAATTTCAGCTTGTTATCTGAAAATTCCACCTAGGCTCATTTTTTTTACAATTTTAAACGATCGTAAATAAAATTATAAATCTTAATCTCATCAATGAGACCCTATGTGGAATCATCCTTATATTCGATTAGCACCTTCTTCATCCAATCGTCTGTTTCATTCACATCGTCACTTTCTTCATTTAGATATTCTTCATTTGGTTCTATTTCAATTAAAAAACTAGAAATTATAGTGACCACACAAACTCTTTAGGGAACGCGAAGTCAACTGTCATCTATCATTTTAATAGAAAGCTACACAAATATGCAAATAAAATGAACAGCATAAATAATATTCTTGCAAAAAATTTAAATTTTAGATTTGTATGATTTAAACATTTAAATGTAATGATTGATATGACGGTAATGCAGTGCCTATAATAAAAAAAAAGAAGAGGAAACTTTCCATTTGGAAAAGTTGGTGAAACGATATATGGAAATGTTTTCCATGAAACGTTTCCACACTTCGTTCTTTGTATGCGTGTGCTAGTGGATATGTTAACCCCACTGTTAATAATGAGAACGAAATATAGATTTATTTGACATTGACAGATTGATTGATTGGTATGACTTTTGTTTTATTAATACTTTAAATAATTTGATACATATAATAAAATCAAATTGTAATAACTTACTTAATTGATTAATTATGTTTAAACAAATATTATTAAGTACCATAAAATGCAAAAATTTAAAACAAATATATTACAATACAAATATATTATTCATTGCAAGTGACTTGAAACCGGATAGAAGATTAATTTCTACTATCATTAAAAAAGCAGAGTCAAAATTAATTTCTAATCTCACCAAAATATCTATGCCGGCCGCGTTAGTAAAAGATTGTATAAATTAAAATAATATCTAACTATATTTATTATTTTATTATTTTAGTACCTTAAACGTTGATATGATGGCAAATCGTTCATATTCGTCCAATGATAATAACATAAATAAAGTAATAAAAATTGCACTTTATGAGGAAATAAAAGATTTACCAAATCATCCAGAAACAGTGTTAATTGATGTCAGAGAACGAGAGGAAATTGTAGAAACTGGAAGAATACCAACAAGCATTAATATACCTTGTAAGTACATTGCACAGACTACAGATATTACAAAACATCGAGAGACTGACAAGCTCTTCATATATTAAGTTTTTATATGATTATGTTTCATTCCGTTCGAACTTATACAATTCAGTCTCTAGAATATTTGTAATATCTGTACATAAGTCTACTTAAAACCACAATAATTGGCTTTCGTCATATCAATCAATATCTCAAATATCATCCCAAGTAGCGCGACTTTGATAATGCAAAATACTATAGAGTTGATAAGTATGCCCGACACCTCGCGGTCGCATACATTTTTTGTCCTCTGATATTAGAAAAATTCGACTAAATTTCAAAAAATTGCACTAGAAATATAATTCGTTATTTTACAAGTAGATGGCTTTCTATGAGAAAAAGTCAAATGAAAGCAAATCTCAGAGGTATTTAATAACTCTATAATATTATCTTGCGCTATAATTTCTACTATATTACCAAACTTCGTAGTGTTTGAAATACAAGTATGGCGGTCGCATACATTTTTTATCCTCTGAGATTATGATTTTTCGACCAAATGGCGATATTTTCATTACAATGTAGATGGAGTACTATGAATTCTAATTCAGATTCTATTACTAAAATAAATTCTAATTGTGATTCTGATTCAAAAACAGCGGCAGCTACTTATCACTCTGAACATTATCTTCAAATCTCAGAGGTATTTAACAACTAATCGTTTTTTTTATGAAGTAATCATTGGGATTTCGCAGTAATGAAATACTAGATTTTATAAAGTTATTCTTCAATATTCTAGCTTTAAATTGCATTAAATGAATAAAGAAATTCATTCTTCATTTAATGAACTATAAAATAAAGCTAAAATATCAAAGAAAAACGTTGGAATCCAGCAACATTACTGCGAAATTTGTTAATACGATTGATGTCATACTTTTAATTTTTAATCATATGAAGTTATATTATTATTATTATTTATTAATCTTGCCATTGATCTTTTACTTACAACAACAATATCGAAACTATTATAAGTACATCTACATGGTATATAATTTAGTGGTCAATTTCTAAGCAAATTAGACTTAGTAAATGTAAAAAAAAATCGCCGGCTTCGCGAGCTTCGAATTTTCCTTATTCCTGCTCTATTCTATAGGATACTTTGAAATACTAAAAATGTATTTTCTACATTTTGTATATAAAATGTGTGAAAATATTTTTCTTAAATTTGAATTTGTATTTTATATTTTAAATAACTTTTAACTAGTATTTTACAAAAGAAAGCCTTTTTATTACCATCGCGGTGCATTATGCAATAATTTCTTACATATGTGTTAAAAATATTTATTTATTTCATCATAATTAATCTGTTCAGGGTACGTTTCTCCCATTATTACTGAATGCTGGCACGACGTTCCAATACAATATGTATAATGATTACCTTCGTGGTATAGGACTTGAACATACATTTTTCTGGGAATCCTATACGAGGATAAACTCTTTAGTATGTAGTAGCGCAAAAATTAAAATCGTGTAACAAGAAATAACAGAGCTTTTGCCTCTAAAACATTCCAGTAATAATAATATTACCAACGAATGATTTTTGTTAAAAATTTGCTTAAATCCTCAAAGATACGCAGTTTTAACTAACAAAATAAATATTTTTGGTTTATTGTACTAAATGATTACCAAAAAGTTCGTAACTTACGTTACATTTCCGTGGAATAGCTCATTGATGGTAAATGAATAAAGCCGCATATTGTAAATATTAAAATTAATTAAATATTGATTTTGCTTAAACAAAAGTGGGAGATATGTAGAAAAAAAACTATGACCCCAAACAACAATTGAGGCATTTCGATGATTTTATAACAGAAATAAACCAAATACGTTTACACCAATAATATTTTTATGCAATTAGGGTACAACAAGTAAGACAATATTTATGATCTCTCTGTAACACATATTATTTATTGAAAGAAAAACTATTTCAACTATAATATATAATTCGAAAGTGAATACGGTTACGGTTATCTTTATTAAATTAAAAGAAATCGCTAAAATTATCTAAATTCCGATACGGCTTATATTATACTTACCAAATGTTATAGTATATTTCATTCAAGTTAGTGGTACTAAGAGATAAATGATTATTAAAACTTCCGAACGATTGACAGTAGTATTAGTTTTTATTATTGGATTTACCAAAATCTAAGGAATTCACAATTCTCATTTTGATGTCATTAAAAAGTAAATATTTTTTTTGTTTTTAGTGGGAAATGTGACTGATGCACTAAATCTAGATGAAACTGCATTTCAGGAACAGTATAGACACAATAAGCCTGATGTATCAACAGAGATTATATTTACATGTAGATCGGGTGTCAGAGCTGAAAAGGCAGCAGTAATTGCACAAAAAATCGGTTTTAAAAAGTATGATAAACTTTCAGTAGTAGCTTGTAAATATATATATATATATATGGTCAAGGTTTCGATCTATCACGTTACACTTACACGCATATTTTGGCCAATATCTTGAAAATAAACATAAAATCCTAATCATTTTCTGATTGCCCAATATGAAGAGATCCCAAAGGCCTACATTTCGTACATACAAAGTTTTTTTTTGTATCTCTGATGGTTTCGGAGCTAATAAGCGTTTAAAAGTGTCTGTCACGTTACAAAATATACGAGTTTGGAGGTTTTAAATGCATATAGCTCCAAAACCATCAGAGATACAAAAAAAAACTTGGTATGTACGAAATGTAGGCGTTTGGGATCTTATTATTATTAGGATTAGGATTTTGAGTTTTTTTTTCTCAAGATATTGGCCAAAACATGCGTGTGAGTGTAACATGATAGATCGGAGCCTTGACCATGTATGTAAAGACTGTGAAAACTTTCTAGTTATTGTTTGGGAGCATTTCGCGTCTGTGACGCCGGCCTGACAATATTGTCAGGCTGTCAATTGGACACATGGAGTGTTTAGAGGATGTACTAGGTATCCTAAAAGTACTGTCAGGCTATGTCAGGCTACACCCTTTAGGAGAATATATGGTCAGGCTGGGGAACATGAAACATTAAATAGAGGCTATATCTTAAGGAATTAAAAATGAAAATATTGTCAGGCTGGCGTCACATATTCGCCAACCTGTCAAAATAAAAAAATGTCAGGCTGGCGTCTCATTTTCTCCAGCCTTTTCCCAATGAAGGCTACCAGATATAGC
>JAABKK020053438.1:0-11337 GCA_011634745.2 Catotricha subobsoleta
TCATAGGCTTTTAAATGCTTAACGCTGAAATTTCCAAAGCTAAACACACATAGCAAACACACACTGCTGGAACCTTCTTCACCTTTCATCATCTGTAGCACTACAACCCTGGGTGGGTCTTGGCTTGCACGTTAATGTGCTCTTCGAAGCAGGTATGGGTTCACTTTATGCAAGTGTCAGACATGGTGCTTAGCCATGCGCTGAACCTATTATATGCGTGCAATGTCTGCAACGTCGGGCCACCCCAAATGTGGCAGTATGGTTCTTGTCCGCGGCAACTACGCGGCAACTACGTGGCAACTACGCGCCACAACTACGCTACCACAAAATCATACTGCCACATTTTGGGTCCACATTTGGGTCCCTCCAAAGGGCATCCGGTTGCAATATCAAAAATCATTCATAGACGCAACTGTTTCGTACATACGATGAAGCACCCCCCAGAGAGAATCCCACAAATCACAAATGACTTCAATTGTATTTTCCAGTAAATATTATACTTAGAAAAAACGCCTGGACCATTTTTATTTTTGACACGATCAGGACTCGATCCCTGGTCCCCACGCGCTATAGCCAACAACTCTACCGCTATGCTACGGTGTGGGTCTTCTTCAATCTATGATACCTTCCCAAATCATATACACAATATATTTAATCAACAGTCTGGTGTACCTTTTACTGTTCTAAAGATATCTGACAATAGTGCAATGAGAGCAAAAATAGCATTCGTATTCCTCGTTTCTGATATGCAAATATATCAGAAACATATCATTGATATATGCTTTTGAACTATTCTGTTATATCTCTGATATAAAAGTGTCAAATTTTTAATAAATCGGAAAATATTTCGACTATAGAATGAAATAATGATATTTCTTAAAAACCATTATGAGAAGATACACATAATTTGAACTATTTCCATATTATTGAAATGTAAGACAAACTTAACCATGTAATAGATGTCCGTTTATGGTCTAACCAATTAAATAAAAAAATATTGCAATAACCAAAGCAAACAAGAAAAACAAATACATATTTTTAAATACTCACAAGCTTACAAATGATCCACGCAATGCGGGCATATCACGTCTTCGATTTAATGGTGGTGATAAAGATAATGATAAAAAATCATTCTGTTGTGGTTGTAGCTGTTGCTCATGTGGATTAATATGATTTCTTGATGTTTCTCGATAATTGTTTTCATCCTTCTCGATATCAGAAGCATGTAATAACAACTGTTTCAAAATAATATTATTTCTTAAAGTAAAGTCGTTGATGGTACGAAATGATGATGAACATATCGACTGGGTACTATTGATAGTTTTACATTCACTTAAATCACTAGTCGCAATTCCATTGTTTAATAAATCGCGTCGTTCAAATTGGTACGGATGATGATGTTTATTCGATTGATGATTATACGTAGAAAAGCTACTGCTATTTTTTTTTGTATATTGATTATCAGGTTTTGTATTACTTAATGATGATGTTGTTGTTGTTGTGAATGACGTCGTTGACGTTGTTGATGTGACTGATGTTGGTGATGTTGAATAAATTGTTGATAATTTGGTTACAGTTTCATCCACTACCGGTGGTGTTAAACATGTTATAGAAATTAATGGTGACGATATGTTTTTTAGAAGAGGCAGTAAATGATTATTTTCATATTCTAATGATTTTTCATCATACTCTTCAGTTTTTGAATGAATTGTTTCTATTTCTTGTTTCTGTTGAACATCAACAACACAATCTTCATCGTCATCATTCTTATGATTTTCTTTATTTTGTATTAATTTGAATGTTTCCGATTTGATAGATGGTTCTTGAATTAATTTCTGAATTTTATGAAGATTTTCAATAGCATCGTCCGCATATGTTTTTATGATTGTTGATGTTGCTATTGATGCGATTGTAGATGTGGTTGTTGTTGTTGTAGTTGCTGTTGTTGTTGTTGTTGTTGTTGTTGTTGTTGTTGTTGTTGTAGTTGATGGTGCTGCTGATGCTGATGCTGTTGTTGATTCTATTGGTAATACGGGTGCCAGGATTGACAATAATAGAACCGAATTTTTCTTTTCCTCTTCGTCGTCTAGATGGTGTGTTGGTGGCTGTTGTTTTTGTGGATGTTGATGTGATGGATGATGATGTGCCCTTGTCGACATGAACACATACAATATCGTTAAAAAAATCATTCATGGTATTTATATCTTATACCATCATTTTTTTTTTTTTTTTGTTATTCGGTTTTGTCGTTTAATTTTTATTAGACATAAATTGTATCCGCTTTTCATTCATTCTGTTTGCAGTTATATGATGTGTAATCTTAGACATTCTTAGTTTTTTTTTTATCGAAATATTTTATTTACATTTAGTTAAATGTTTATAAGCACGTTGCAATAAAACGTTATTACGAAAGAAAACACATTTTGCAAATTTCGATTTTCTCATGATTTATCCATTTCCGAATCAAATGAATTATTTAGTATATGTTAATGGTTTTTCGTTTCTTTCTATTTGATGGAGCGAACAAATTTGCATTGGTACCGAGCTCTAGTTTTGTTGTTTACTTATTTTTTTATTGTTTTTTTGTTTTTGTATTTGTTTCTGTTTTTTTTTTTCTAAAAGGTTGTCATATTTCACAAACATCATAGCCGTACATAAACACTATGTTTTTCTTATTTGCATTATTTTATTTAACAATACACATCGCAACTCAATCGAGGCTATTTTATCACCGCACAAAACCCACCACATATAAAAAATAAATACATCGCAGTATAATTTGATTTAATATTTCGATTACCTCAACATCAGCATTATGAACAAATTTTTGTTTTTTTTTTTGTTTTTTGTTTAAAATGTTTTCCATACGCACTTCATTGCAATTATATTTATGTTTTGAATGAAAATGAATACAACAATATGAACTGTTTATGACAAAAAACTTTTTCCTTATGATTTTCGTTTGTTCCGACGATTTTTTTTTTTGTTTTCTACGCACACCAAATTTATACAAATACAGACGTTCATTATAGGACGACGATACCGATGTGTATAACAATCGACATGCTCACATAAAAAACACATATATTTGTGTATATGATATGGACAAAAAAAAAAAAATCTCTATACTTTTAATACTATTTGTATTTACAATAAAAATAATTAATTAAAAAACAATTACATGTTCTTCATATATTGTAAACAAAAAACAAAAATGATGAAAACAAAAGCAAAACATGTTAAACAAACTAAAAATTAATTATAATTTTTGTTTTTTGTTATTTATTCTGAATGGTTAGTTAATATACCTAGAGATATACTTATGCAGAAAAAAAAACAAACAAACATTGAAATAGGTACAAAAAAAAAAACTAGTTTGCGAACATTCGACCAAAAAATTACTTTTATTTAATATTTGATTGTGCGATTTGTGTTTTCCTTGGTATTTTGTTCCCCCTTTTACCCATCCAGTAGTATCATATCTTTCAAATATATACGGCGTTTGCGCATTTCCATATTAAGCAAATAAATAATATAACGTTCCAGAAATTTTTCCTATATTTTATTTCTATATATGTATATAAGAAATATACGTACATCGTACACACTACACATATCTGTTATTTAGATACCCAGATAAAACCTATCCACCCATCGCCACATTAATGCCATTAAATATTATATATACACATTTTTCTTACACCGTGCACCCGTGCTATATATTATTTTCGTTGTTCACGGTTTCCATATATTCGCAATATGAATATCGTTCTATTATATGAGATGCGGATGGTTTCCATTTGAGTGTCCTTGTTTTAGAAACGAAAATCATTATGTATTAGTGTATTTTGTATATAGAAAATAATATGGATAGGGTGTATGGTTTAGTTATTGGCACTATTCATTATAAGGATAAATAGAAAATGCTGACAAAATCGCTAGCAAATTGAAACCATTTCTGTTTGATTGTTTGTTTGTTTTTTTTTTTATGGAAATATTTACTTATTTATTAGGCGCTAGAAATAGCATATTCCAGTAACGTTTTCAATACATATCCATTTAGAAAATATATAATAATAGTTTTGTTAACCATAAACCAATATTCCATTTAAAAATATAATATTGTGATCTGCGAATATAATAATTCAATAAGTGTGTCATCTGTGTCCCATATTTTCCATTTATACAGGGTGTCCCAGAGTCTATAGTCGAAACTTCTAGGACGTGTTCCTGAGATCATTCTAAGTCGAAAATATCAAATAATTTTTTTCCGAATTCGGAGTATTTTCGGAGTTACAGCCATTTGAATTCAGATTCGGACATATTTTGAAATGCTCACAACTTCTACAAATCGTAATCAATCTCAACGTTTGTGGGCTCGTTGGAAAGGTTATTAAATAAACTAAATAAAATATTATAACATATAAGCTTTTTGTGTAAAGGGCATATTTTTCGAGTGATAGTTGAATTAAATATGCATTGCGCATTATCGAGCACTGTTGTTGCTGCATGTGTCCAATAAAATGGGAAATAACTCGAGAAGTATGATTTTTAGACAAAAAAACTTATTTAATATTTGATTTAGTTTATTTAATAACCAACGAGCCCACAAAAGTTGAGATTAGTTACGATTTGTAGAAGTTGTGAGCATTTCAAAATATGTCCGAATCTGACTTCAAATGGCTGTAACTCCGAAAATACTCCGAAATCGGAAAAAAGTTATCGTATATTTTCGACTTAGAATGACCTCAGGAATACGTCCTAGAAGTTTCGACTATAGACTCTGAAACACCCTGTATACTATATTATCTGTATTACAGTACAGTAATATATTGGATAACATTTAAAATTCGGCCCAATAATAAATTAATTATCAATTAAAATTAGTTAATATCGAATTAAATTTTAACATATATTTTGTAAAAATAATACAATACATTTTTCTGGTACGATGCATACTGCATACTACATCTGCAACAAATATATGACCTAAATTTACATATAAATTTAATATTAATAATAAAATCATAACGAACTGGAGCAGAAATCATTATATTTTATATACATGAGAACAAATCATATTCAATCAAAAACTTTTATTTACGTACATAATGTCGACTAGGTATCTACAAGCAAAGATCAGTTGCGTTGCGACGCACATTGAACGAATATTATTAACCACCTGTTGGGTTGGGGGCTCGGTGCCATCCACTTTTCCATATATATAACATAGTTTTCTATAAATTATATCTTGTGAGCAGAACACATCTTTTAGTATTAAAAATGTTGTTTCACTCAAGAGTCCAATTATATATCGAATAGAATTTTTATACGCTTCTCTATATATTTAAAATTATATACCAATCATTCATCGCTCCCTACCCCAGTCGCTAAAAATATTGAAATAAATATATGCAGCGAGCCATATTTGAAAAAACTCCTTTTTTCGAAAATTTATTAACATTGTACAAACAATCTACAAAATCACATTTTTTCTCCAAACACTTGTCAGATTTTAAAGGTGCTGTAAATATACGATTGCAATTTTATGCAGATACTTAATAACAAAATTTTCGATTAACATTTTTATTGGATTCAAATTGTATCTCTCTCTCTATGTATGGAAACGCAAGAATTTTTATTAATGGTTGTGCTATAAACATTCGGTTCAATTACAAAACAAATTCCATATAGTGTTTATTACATTTCATCACAGACTCTTTGAGATCGTCTCGACAAGCAATAAAAAAAAAATTGTTTTGTTGTTAGAACTTTAAATTTTATTATCTTAACCAAGTGTGTGTGTGTGTGTGTGTGTGTGTGTGTTTGTTGTTTCTTTAAGTTTATTACCATCACAATAAATAATATGTTATAAAGAAGTGTCATCGATATATTCATCATATAAACAAATATGATGGCGTTTGTAATTTTATTATAAACATTTATTGAGTGTGAAATGTCATATTAAATCTCATGTAAGTACATATTTATTTATTTATTTATAATATATATGTTATCCAGATTGAATTTACTTTTTTATACATTGAATTGTAATATGTAACTAACTATAATATCGCTATTAATCGGAGGTAAATTAATATATTTAAAAAAAAAAACTGTCACTAATTTCGAACTAAAGAAACTGTATTTTGTTATTTTGTCTATTATTTATTCAAAATAGTTTTGTTTTTTAATTACATTTATTAATGATTGCGAAGGATTGTTAACAGCCGTATCACACTACAATTTTATCGTGTTGAATATTTATCTTGAGGATTGAAATATAACTTCTAAAGGGTTGATCAAGCAATTATAAAATGTATGAGACAAAGTTGCGTCTTAAGCAGGAGTACAAGTCACTCTTTAACAATTTTTCTGTACGATCAATCCTTTAGAAGTTATTCCAATCTTCAAGATAAAACCTCAAGATAATTATCTTGAGGATTGGAATAACTTCTAAAGGATTGATCGTACAGAGAAATTGTATAAAAGTGACTTGTACTTCTGCATAAGACGCAACTTTGTCTCATACATTTTAGAATTGCTTGATCAACCCTTTAGAAGTTATTTCGATAAAATTGTAGTGTGATACGGCTTATAAAACTCATTGATATGCAAATATATTAACGTAAATTTCAATATTTAATAACTATAAAATATGGGGAATATTTTCAATAAAATATTAATATAGTTTTCAAATAATTCGTTTCACAATTGAAATCTATTATTGTTTATTCTTTTATTACACAAATTTATTTTGGTGAAACAATTTAATTGAAAATTATCAAATATTTTATAACCAAAACGAAAACATATTCATTTATTTCAAATAAAATATTGTTGTGAACATAACATAATTGTCTTAAAAAGATTTGAAAAATTTGACATCCAGTTAACAGTAATGATTTTAGTTGATGGTGGTTAATTAAGATTGGGATATTTCGTGCAGAAAATGCTATATATACGCGTGTATGACCGAACGCCTCCCCCCCCCCCCCCGCTACTTAATACAAAAAAGTTGGTCACCATTTTTATTTTAGATAAAATAGTTAATGATAATGACTTCAAATAACTTACATCCGCATTAATCCAATCAACTTGGAATCAGTTGTTGGCATAGATAACGAAAAATATTATCTAGATAAACAATATGTAGATTAGATAGTTCAAAATTATCTAAAAATCAACTAGATAATTTCTGTAGATAATACAAGATTATCTATAGAAAAAAATATTTAAAGATAATTTTTCAGATAATAAATTAAAAATGTTCGACGGTTTAAAAAATAACATAAATTTGGAAAAAAGATATTATTTACAACATAAAATTTAAAAATTATTGTGATCTTTTGCAAGATTTAGTAATAATTTATCTACTGTTCGAGAACGATTACATTACAAATATATATAATTGATATTGAACTTGATCGAAGAATTCGTGATAAAATGTTGAAGTACGCTTTAACATTTTTATTTTATCTGCTCTGGCTCTCGAGCCAATTTCGGAAGATTCCAGTATTAAAAAATGTTATCAATTTTAAGCCTCTTCCGAATCTTCCGAAACTGGCTATTTATTGCCAAACCAAACCAAATGTATGAAAATTGAAAATCTGCTCCCGAGATATAGTAATTCGGAAGAGCTAAAGGTAATGATAATAACCAAAAATATTAATTGTTGTAGAATTCGTGTTGTAGATTCGGTTCAAATTTTTTGCATTTTTTTTTGATTTTGTTTTTCGAATTGAATCTTTAACTTAGATAGCTGACTACTCGAAAGCCAGAGCGGATAAAACAATTGTTAAAGTGTACTTTTGTTCGAAATTTTATCACGAATTTTTCTGTCAAGTTCAATTTCAATTATTTGTAATCGTTCTCAAATAGTAGACGAGTTAGTACTAAATCTTGCAAAAGATTCGTGGCATCACTAAAAATTATCTAAAGCATAATTATCTAGATAATTTACATAAAATATGTATCTTACGCTTACCGTTATCACTGTTTGGAATGGAAGATGAGATTACAATTAATTTACAAACAAATTAAGTGTATATCGAAGTAACTATTTCAAATTCAAATGTTTCAAACAAAAGGTTTTTAAGTCAATGCTCTTCTCCCTCAAATATGAATAACAATTTTACAACGAATATTTTCCAAAAGAAATTTTACTTCATTTTTGAAAAAAATTATAGAAAAATTTACGATTGGACACAAAAATTCTGTTGAGCGTAAAAAGAAATCTAATAATATTTACACAGTAATTAAGAGTCATAAATTCCTAGCAATAAGAAGTTATAAAAATTATGCCTAATAAATTCTAAGTGAAAAATAATTATCAGAGGATGATGGTGTACGAATATATTTAACATCTTCCTTCTATCGAACATAAAATAATATGCAAGCCTCATCATCAAATAAGTCCATCATTAATAGATTCGACATTTATTTATTTATTGCGGTTTTGGATTTAATTTTCTTTTTTTTTCATTATATTTGTTAAAATAGCGTAACTATAAATATTTTTGAAAATATTTTTTTATTATAGGTTCAAACCTCCTCACAAATCCGCTCTAGCTAACAGAGGACTTCAAAATAAGTGCAATTAAATTAAAAAACAGTATACGGTAAGTATAAGGAATTCTGTTTGTGATGTGTTTATAAGTTTTATATATAAAATAGATTTTTTTTTTAATAAATTGAACAAAAAGTAGTTACGATCCTAAGTGATTCATCACATGTTTTAAATCAGTTATTTATGTGCAATAAATGTACATATAATAATATAAGGTAACCAGTGCCACAATGAGAAAAGAAATTGATTGACTTATGTTTTCGTCTTAATTGTGATGCAATTACGTATGTTTTGACGTAAAAAATAAAAAAATAAATCTTATGCTCATTGATTTATATAGTTACTAATAATGTAACTATATTGGGTCGTGGTTGTGACTACAAAAAAATTCTGCGATAAATCTACGTAAATGATTATAACATTGCAAAATACATTTGTCATTTTTAATAAATAAAACTTTAGAACGCATTTGGTGCAAATATATTTTATAAGATGAAATAATATTCCTTCAAAAATATATATTTTTTAAATTGTTTGTGTTTTTTCTATAGAAAAAACGAAGAAAAAATGTATGTGTCCCATTGTGGAACAGCCCTGTGCGCTGTGCCACAATGGGACGTTTGTAGTCATGCTACTTTCAATTCTCTCCATCAGAACATAATTAATTTTTCCGAATTTTTAAAAGTTCCGTTTATAAAGGAAACAACGGCCACAAAAGTATTTAGATCTGAGTTAATATTTTTCGAGTTATGATGATGTCCGAAACCAAATCCGTCCTATTGTGGCACTGCTTACCTTATAATTATTCACTAGACGGTACAGCGTTTCTTAAAAAAAATGAAAGTGCGGGGATTGAAAAATTTGCGGACGAGTGTCTATAACTTAAGTCTAAAATATGGAGCCTAGAGATTCCATTCTTTGTACTCCTGTGAAGGCCATATTTTAGTTGAAAGTTTTCCATTTATTTATATAAAACTTTGATTTCGATTATATTTTTCCATAATGTTTGGGCATCTTTTCGTACTGTCTTTTTTTAAATTCATCATTAATAACTTATATGAATACCAAATTTTGTTTATGCCTATAAGTTACCTAAATGGTCTAACGTGAATACGATAAGTACTTGAGCGTGATGAATATAATCGTTCAGAAGTTATAATTCATTTCCTTGATAGTTTATATTTTAAAGTGAAACAATTGTTAAAGTTATTTTATTAAATATTTAGGTAATTTAATAAGCTTTCCAAATGGTTCCAGGATATTGTCATTTGCTAGAGCTATTCTGTAAGTTATGGTCAATTTAGTGGAGAGCTACATTTTGTATGAAAAATATTTCAACTCTTACAAATTGCAATCCTTCACTTAAATATCCATATCTTTGGAAAATAGTGCGACAAATGACCTAATTTTTGATTTTTTTTTTTTTTTTTTATTAATTGTTTTGAATTACCGTCTTCAGTAAATAATGTAGCTTTGTGAGGGCTACAACATTCATGGAAACGATATTGGACGTGTCTGTCTATAAACGGTATAAAGGCTCAAAAATAATAGTTTGCAAACTTTTACCACCGGCCATAAAACATCCACTTCACCAGACCTAATTTTTGATTTTTATTTCTTTTTTATTAATTAATTGTGTTGAATTTCTGTCTTCAGTAAATAATGTAGCTTTGTTAGGGCTATATAACATTCATGAAAACGATATTGGAGGTGTCTGTCTACTGTCTATAAACGGTATAAAGGCTCTAAAATAAGAAAAATATTTTTTCAATAGTCTGCAAATTTTTACCACCGGCCATAAAACATCCACTTCACCAAATTACCTGATCTTTTTTTTATGTTTTTATATGAAAATATTTATCAAATTATTATTGCGATTAAAATAAGATGGAAAAATATCAAAAATGTACAAAATATATTTTAATTACAATAGAGGTATTGAAGAAAGGTCTGTTATTTGCTGTTAAAGTTGTGTTTAATTTAATAAGCCTGTTATTTTATTTTTTTTATGTTTTGTATGAAAAAACACGATGTTATTCAAAAAACTTGCTTGAAGGCGTCTTTTATGAATTTGTTATCTGTTAAATTTGACATATAACGATTAACATATTTTTTATTAATTATTATAAAACCGAGATAATATATTTAACAGGGTATCTACCAGGTTTGGAAAATGCAAATTCTTGACTTTATCATAACATTTTTCGAAATTTTCTTGACCAAAATTTCTTTCATTTTAAAAAAATTCTGAGCAAATAAAAAAACGGTCTTTATCTTTCAGAAAATAATTTTTGTAATAATGTCGAAAACAAAACTCTGATACTGAACTACGTCGCGTAAATTCATACATTATTTCGAAAATAGAAAAATTAAAAAAAAAAAACTAATCTTGACTTATCACTTGAATTCTTGACTTTTTCTTTACTTTCTTGACCATATTTTGAATTCATGACTTTTTCTTTACTTTCTGGACTTTCTTGACCTAGTAGATACTCTCTATTTCCATCTCTTTGACATTAATAGACTTAAATTAATACGAATTTTAATGGTGCGTTAAGAAAACGAATGTGTTTAATATAACGAAAAACAAAATTTTATACAATACATTTCATGAATACCTCTAATGTTTTATTAGGTTTCGAATTGATGTAGATATTTTTGAATCTTTAGAGTCGTAAGCATCTCATTGAATAATAGTACTATCACACTGAACCTGGTAAATATTTACCAAGAATTTTTTCCTGGTAAAATGTATTTCTCCACACTTT